>JAUZSV010433058.1:0-10194 GCA_034780495.1 Parotocinclus cesarpintoi | reverse complement strand
AAACCAACACAGACACTGGGAGGACATGCAGACTCCACACAGAAAGGACCCAGGTCTCTCCACCATGGCATTGAACCCAAGAGCTTCTTACTGTGAGGCAGTGGTGCTACCCACTGAGCCACCGTGCTGCCCCCTTCCGAGTGAAGGGCATCTTTAAAATACAAATGTTATGAACATAAGGAAAGGATATGGTAAAGCAGTTGCTATTATTCGCCGTTACCCCACAAATATCGTACACACTTTTTTTTTTCGTGTTTGCTATTTCTGCCACCATCACCTTTATTTCTTGTTTGCTGCCATTTTTTATTTTTGAATGGTTTTTCCCTCCATTTCATCATCCTCTGAGAATAAGCTAAATAAGTACAATAATGGTAAAGGCATAAATTTGAAATGTGCCTCACACGGTATATTGTACAATATGACCAAAGAAGAATGACTTAAGATAATATTAAAGAGCTTATTTTCTCTTGAATGGCATTTAAGAACATTCTTATGACTCCTTACTGTTTGTCTTAAATTAAGAACCTTCGAAAGTTTTTTTTTAAGAAAGCTTTCGTGAATCTGACCCCAGATTCAGGTAGGTGTGAATTCTCAACGTCTTCTAAAAGTCTCAAAGCAGAATGGAACTATTTAAGTGTCTTCCAGATAGATATCATGTGATCCTATGTAAGTGTGAGACAGCTTCCCAGACCCAGATCAGTCCAAATCCGAGACTGAAAACTCTTTAATTTGTAAATTTGGATTCATGTATCAGTTTAGATTAAAGACTAAGCTTAATCTGTGTTAAAAAAAAAAACGGTCCCTTATGTACCAATGGTATTGCATGGCTGCTTTTAAGACCAAATGTTTACACAACGCTAAACTGAAAGCCATAAGCTTTCCTGACTTAACCGAAGCAGCAAATTCCTAACACCAAACATTTCTTTGCTGATCTTTGAAGGCTGTTTTTTCCAGAACAAGATTAGTCCTAATCCTGGATTTAAATAGTCTTTCAGTAGGGATTCCCCATTGATATTCAAGTTTAGCCCATGACTAGGCTTAATCCATGTCCAGGAAACCGGTTCTTTATGTACACAAGGTATTACATAGCCAAGTGCTGTCCTTTAAGGCAAACGTGTGATGCACAGGGCTAAACTAGGGCTAAAGTTAGCTATAAATAACTTGGTGGGTATACGTACACATACTGTTCAAAAGTTTTGAAAGGTACACCATTTTTGCTGTTGGTATAATGGTATAATAAAAATATAAACTGTAGCATATTAATGATGCCTGGACCCAAACATTTATGATCTTCATTGCCATCCTTGCGAGCTTTAGCATATTTTAGCCCGTTTTTGTCGAAGCTGCTCACAAAAATTAGACGATACTTCAAAATGAAATTTCCCTAATGAAATACCCCCAATTTCTGTGAGCAGTGTGTATGTGTGTGTGTGTGTGTGTGTGTGTGTGTGTGTGTGTGTGTGTGTGTGTGTTGAACCGTTGCTCTCTGAAGACTGTCTTTAGCTGAGAAAGTGAAAGTTATAGTCATGTAGTGTGTGTGTGTGTGTGTATGTGTGGAGGGTCACGTCTAGGGTCACTGGGTCCTAATCGTTTCAGGCCTCCTTACAGCCACTGCGCTGACAGCTGAGTCACTAGAGGTCAAAGATCACTAGGGTCAGGGGCATAAGATAGGGGCCACACAAAGACCAGTCTCATTACACACACAGAGTGAATGTTTACATGTACAGAATAACTGGATCATTGCAAAAAAAAATAGGATTTGAGCGATAAACCGATCAAAAGGGCGTTAGATGTACTTAGTAATATGATCATAAGAGACTCCAAGTTCACATGAGTCTGTACGTAGGAAACCTTCCTTTATGTCTAGAGTTCTTTAAGGCTCTTGTAATTCTAGAGTTCCAGAAGCCTCCAGAAGTGACAAAAGAGTAGAACCTCTGCTGATGGCCTCAAGTTCCCAAATTCTCCTACATGATTCGATTCCCAGAAATTTCCTGATACCACAGATTTCTCTTATTCTTTTAAATGACAAAAGTTTTAGGATCCTCTTGAATGAATCAAGAGTACCAGAACTCTACTAAATAACTTGTGACTTCTGATTCTGTCTTAAAGAGTTCCAGAACTCTCTTCAATAACTACAGTGTCTCCTGATTCTAGTGAATAACTTTAGAACTTTGGAGTCTTTAATGATTAAAACGCTCCAAAGGTTTCTTGAGTAACTTAAGATTTTTTTGTAACTATCCTAAACAAGAACTACAGCTGCAGTTGGCTGTTCCAGTTAATGCCAAAGTGCAGAAGCCGTATTAAATAGAAGCGGGTCCTAGCTGCAGCACAGTAAACAGAGAATTTGTTTCAGTCTTGACATTTTCCCTCCAGCTATACGTTATTTCACTTTAACACAGCGTTAAATAGATAATGCTCAGAATTTATTTAGATGTCCAGTCAAGGCTTAAAGAATGAGATAAGCATGATGTAGTAATGTACATCATGAACAAGGTAAGGTCTGAGATCTCAGCCTCAGTAAATCTAAATATGTGCATTACTTTTATTTTAAAAGGAATTAGAATGAGGTTTTATTGTATGAACGCTTTAAAAGTTTGGAGACTTTAGTAAAAAAATATTAAGGCAACTGGTTTAGTCATTTTGTTAACCTTGTAGTTGACAAAACATTAACAAAGCTCAATATATCAAGCTCCTGCAGAATAGTTCCTACCAAAAAGTACCTTACAAAGATTCCTGGAACCAAATTGTCATTGTTTGCCAAAGGATATGCCTTTTTAGTTCCTTAAAATGGTGTGTGATTAAAATACTATGCATTTTCAGAACATAGGCACTTTGGCACTAAACGGTACTGGGAACCAATTTGGGAGGAACTACTGAAGTGACAAAAGCTGCCCAAAATTTGGGAAAACGACTCAAAATTGCCTTGTACCCTCTCTG
This sequence comes from Parotocinclus cesarpintoi, assembly GCA_034780495.1. Classification (NCBI taxonomy): domain Eukaryota; kingdom Metazoa; phylum Chordata; class Actinopteri; order Siluriformes; family Loricariidae; genus Parotocinclus; species Parotocinclus cesarpintoi. Next base: position 7,257 of record JAUZSV010433058.1, on the reverse strand, counting down.
TCCTTTATGAGGTCAGTAAAACCTGGACTGTCAGTTCATTTCTAAGTGTTTTTTTCTGTTTTTGTTTATACCAGTGTACAGGTTTATTTAAAAAGGGTGGTTGCCCTCAACATAGACACTTGTGTCTGGACCAATCATAAAACACCTGATTCATTTATGTCTGGACCAATCACTGTACACGTACATCACATCAAGTCCCTGTCCACTTCATTCTATGAACTTACAAAAATCAAGGGGTTATTTCAAAATGAAATATCCCATAATTAAATATCCCCTATTTTTTGTGACATTCATTCCTCCCCAGTTCCTGCAGTGTGAACACGCAAGAAAAGGGGCCACCTTCTCCAGCTGTTCTAAGACCTGCAAATCTAAGATCTTAGTTAGATCTAAGAACCGTGGTGTGAAAGAGCCACATGTTGATGCTGACCAAGCTGAAATGTTCTCTGAAGCTCACCCTCATTTTGGCAGCACACAGCTCTCTTCATACCATATAAGTGAGGAGATATTTTTTACCGTTTTGGATTGCACGCCCCGTCCAAGGCCAGTTCTCACTTTATGTTTCTTTTCAAGTCCAACTTCAGTAGTGTCTCTGTTCCTCCCACTCTAACTCTCAGAGCAGTATACAAGGCGGCCTCAGCTCCTTCAAGGTCAGCCATTAATGCTTTTACTCTGTTGGAACTCTGTTGGATCTCTGCGGACCCCAGGGACACGTGCACAGAGGGAGGCAAATCCAGAGACGAGGGAGGAGTGAGAGAAGACAGAGATCATTGTGCAGATTAACCGTGAGAAAATTACAACCGTCTGATGAAGAAGAAAGATTCAGGACCACCCCCCAAAAGAAAAACCAAGCAGACAGACAGTAGAGAAAAGGGACATGATGTTTTAGAAGAATTTCATAAAGATTTTAAGGTCTTGCTTTGAACTAAATGTGGTTAAATGGTAATAACATGAAGGATTTGATTAATTTGATGGAATAAATTGATTCTGGTACTTTCTTTAACTGAAATGTTATTAGTTATTACAATTGTTCCAATGTTTTATTGAAAACATTGTGTTGTTGTTGTTGTTGGGAATGATTTTTTAATATAATTAGTATTTAATATGTACTGTTTGCACCCTCGTATCATTATTCAACTTCGATACTCTGCTGATAAATCCATGACTTGGTTTCTAGTTAACTAGATATATACATAAATTTCATACATTTCCAAACCTTTTTACAGGGGTACACCTTCGACTGTACTAAGGTTAAGTCACACTTTTCTCTTCAGTGCAATATTTAAGCGAGTATCTTTTCCATTAAATATGTTTGTATTTTCATCATTACAGTTTAATTACAATAATTGACATTTCTTCACAGTCTCACAAACCCCTTGCAAAGCGACCTCAACCCCCAATGATTCCAATAACCATTCAAAATATTTGCAGAAAATCCAATTTTGCCAGTAATCTGATCAACAACTTTATGTGGACCTGGGTAGATAATGAGAAAGCTCTGGGTTTTCTACTTGGCAACAAGACAATAGTCTCACCTTTCAAATTTGAGATTTTGACAAAAACTTTAATAGTTGTATAGTGAAAGTCTTAATTTCCTCTTTTCCTTTTCTTTCTGAGTCTCCCCAAATGTGCTGCATTTAATACCGGGGTCTGAGAAAACAAGTTAACAGAAAACAGGTCTATACTCTATGAAGTTATGTTTGCTTGCCGAAGAAACCATTTGAAATAGCGTAAGGGACTGTCGTAGCCTAGCGGTTAAGGTACTGGCCTCTGGACCAGAAGGTCCAGGGTTCAAATCCCACCTTTGCCAAGCTGCCACAGTTGGGCCCTTGAGCAAGGCCCTTAACCCAGCATTGCTTGGATTGTAAATCACTCTGGATAAGGGCGTCTGCTAAATGTTGTAAATGTAAATGTAAAAAGGATTGTGATCATTATACCAGCACTAAAGTAAAAAAAATCTAATGGTGGCCTAAGGGGTTTACACAGTACTGTATATGAAATGGCTACCTCTGTGTTATGACTGGGACTTTCAGTAGTGCCACTGGTATGAAAATAATCATAAACTTGAGTTTAAGGGCAGTGTTAGCATGATAAGAGTGCTGAGCAATGGTACCCACTCCTGTAAAAGCCACACATGTTCCGACTTTATCCTTCATCCAGTCATTACTTATTCAGACTCGTACAGGAGCCCGTTCCTAGCCAGCAACACAGCGAACAAGGCAGGAAAAACCCTAGACGGAGTTCCAATCCATTGTAGGACACATATGCTCAGACACTCACACGCTTAGGACACTTTACTAACACCAATTAACCAAACAGGGTTGTCTTTGGTGGATTGTCTTTACTATTTAAAAAAATATCTGTTAAGGTACCAGTGTATTTCTTTAAACACATTTCTAAGCAGGAAGGCAGTCCTTCTTCTCCATGGCTAACAACTGTTTTTGCCACTTGACTTTTATTGGCTGTGCCACTAAAGTCCACGACTTGTGACTGCTTTAATTGCTCTATTAAAAAGAAGGGTAAAACGAGCAAAAAGGCATCACATTGATCTGACAACCATTCCATTAAAAGTTTAGCTTGATTCAGTGTAACGAAACACATTTAGCGTAGAAGGAAGCATCTGTTTCAGTTTCAAGTGTACAAAAAGGGTTTACAACGTGTAACAAATGTTCTGTGTAAAATGCCTCCGTTTTTGCCTGCGGACTCGACTGCCTCAAACAAAGAGCTTTAAAATTGTCACACTGAAAAGCTGTTTGCAACGACATGTAGCAGCTCCTACCGCTATGGGTGATTTTTAGGTTGAAATGTTTTTACTTAACTTAAATATACAGCTGCGATTAAAGTTTGTGAACCCTTTGAAGTGTCAAAGATTCAGTAATAGAACATAATTGTATTCTGGTTGGAAATTGGAAAACATTTTTAAAATGTTTACATGTTTGCAGGCTATGTTTGAAAAAGTATGTACACCTCTAGTCTAATGGCATTTGCAAAAGTCAGTTGGGAGACATGTGCTCCGATTAGTGCAGGAATATTGAGTGGTAGAAGTACCCTGCCATTTACAAAAGGCTCACAGTGGGATTTTGCACCTCTCAAGAAAGATCTCTATTAAGGTGCTCAATCAAAATCAAATCATTAATAAAACAAGTTTAAAGGAATCAATAAAGGAAATGACTACCAAAGCATTTTTAAAGATCTCTGTTCACCAATTTGTAATATAACAAGCACAGTAGTGCTGACTGCGCTTGAGTGGTGTAGCAGTCTATCATTAGCTTGCCATCTCTAGGACCCACTTCTGAGACCCATTGGTGCCTCCCTGTCTAATCAGACCACAGGTGCATAACTGTAAAGCTGCTACACGATCTTTCACAATATATCACTGTCATTCAACTACACAAAGCACTTGGCTGCAGTTGTTGATGCTAAAGAAAATCCTATACCAAATATGAAATATAAGGCTTTGAGTGCCTTATCTAGCCTGGGTTACAAGTGACAAATCATTGTGTTCAATTAAGACATGAAAAGTGATATTCTTTTGTTTCTTATTAGGTTAGGCAGAAGGTTTTTGCCAATAAAAAGTATACATCTAATTGTAAGTATTACAGGAACTACATTACTTCTAAACAACAATCTCACATTCACACTTTGGGTCACACCTCCTACCTGAGCCTTCTGCTTGCACAGAGAAACTGGAAAACTAGAGAAGTGATTCTGGCTTCAACACTACTATTGTTTCAGTTGTGAAATACTTTTGCTCAATTCTATACAGTGTCAGGAACTAAAAGAGATAAGTGTTCAGCTTAACCTTTTCAGCTACATTAGCCTTTCAGAGAAACTGCAAAACCTAAAGAAGCACAGCAAACAAACCAAGTTTCTTGGCTAAATTCAGTTTGGGACAATTAAAAAAAATCTTAAATAATGACAGAAGTCTAATGACTTTTCTTCTCTTTCATTTAGAAATAAAATCATTTTTCTTGCTTTTGTGCAAGAGCCACAGGCTATTAACCTCCTGTCTACACATGCTAATGTGATGCTCCTGTGCAAACTTCTATACGTTCAGAACAAAGGTTAAACATTCTCTTACATTTCAGATGACAGATGGTCTGCTGCACCTGAGTAATTGCAGTTGTGCAAAAATTACAAAAGCAACAAATACACAAAAGTACCTCTTTATAAAATGTTATTTTGAAATGTCCCCTTCTTAAACTTCTCCTAGACAGCTTAATCAGATTGCATAGATTTTGGTAGTAAAAATTTGTTGAAACAGAAAGACAAACACATTTTAAATCAATACTACTCAAGAATAAAAATGTTTCATCTTACCTGCAAAATATCAGCTTTTAAGCACTTTTAAGAACTTGTACTGATAAAATAATTTGACTAGCCAAACACTGTTAGTTATGAAACAATGTTCACTAAGGTTTTAATCATTGAAACACATTATTCCATTAGCACCCATGGCATTTATCACTAGCTGATATAACCACATGGGTAAGGTAGAACTTTGACAAACCTCTGTTAAGCACTATAGTTTGCAGTTACATGTACAACTGCTACTTAAAACTTTAACGTGAAAAAAGAAATCTCGTGTTCATCATGTCCAGAAGTGGCATCAACTTCTCTGACATCTAAGGCTGATGGACAATTACAGAGTGAAAGCATAAATCTTCTTTACACACATCTATATACCAAATCTTATATGGAAGAACTGGACACCATGTGCTTTAGACCAAAGATAAAAAGCTCCATCCAGGCTATTATCAGCAACAAGTCTAAAATCAGGGTCTGTCATGTCATAGGGTTGTGTCCCACAATGCATGAGTGTACCATGACAACATCGAACACACAGCAATTTAAAATGACTTCTGGACTATAGGGCGGTTTAGCACCATAGTGTTAGAATCTGTTATAGTCAGACAATCTTGTCATGTTTACACATTATTACTAAAAATCGAATTACCTTTGGATACAATTAATGCTCAGATCCGTTAGGGGCTGCAGCAAGACATCATGACGTTTGCATAGCCAAACTATTCTCATAAAACTTGGAAATTTATAATGAATTAGTATATTCTTAGGCCATTGGAGACATAAAAACATTCAAATTGTAAAATTCTCTGTTTGGAGTATTCCATGCCATCATATTAGAGGGTGAAGTATAAATTTCATTTTGTCTTGAATAAACCATATATATATATAAATCTAAACAGCAAAGCGTTATACAAAATGAAGTCAAAGCAACGCTGTGAAGGACAGAAATAATCATGGAGTGAATTAACTCGCAACTGACAGCTTAGTTAATGTTTCAGCCTGCCTGTAACAGATAATGACTATAAAACCCATTGCTAACAAAGCTGCACTGTAAAACTCCTCATACTAACGACCTCGTTAGAATTCCTCACTGCTCCTACACTTCCCATTTATCAGGACAAGAGCAATGTGGACAAGAGCAATGTGATGAGACATTTGTGATACTGAGTCTTTGACAGCCTCCAAATAACGCACATAAAATAACTCATGTCCACACTGGCATTAAAATGACAGCTGCATTTAGGTGTCTGAGCTTTAGACTTAATTGTGAACACAGTGCCATTAACATACTATATTTCAGCTCTTGGAAGCTATTTGTTCACTGTCTTGCGCACTTATGCCAATTAAGTTCTGTTTTATTTCATTAATGCAAGCTGCATTAAAAAAAATAAAAAATAAACCATATTAGACCTATCATTAAAGTAGTAGAATGTGGAATGTAGAATGTATCATATTCACTTTCTTATCTTTTGAATCATGGATAGGGTTGTGAGAGAAACAGATAGACAAATAGACAAATAGACAGGTGCCTGTGCATCAAATGGCAAGTGCACTTGCACACTTATACACACTCACACCCTATGGCCACTTTACTGTAATCAGTTAAGCTAATGCACACCTTTGGAATGTAGGAGACTTCACCCAAAATACCCCACCTGGGATCAACCTAGGACCTTCTTGCTATGATGCAACAGTGATAACCACTAAGCACCGTCAAGAAAAGAGATACTGAGACCAATATGAACCAATTAACAACTGGGTGAGACCAGATAACAAAACTCATTAGTATCACATTATAATCAAACTCAACTAAAAATCTTAGCCACCAAATGCAGGATATGAACCAGAAAAGTTTAGATGGTAGAGCACTGGGTTCGTATCATGCCTCTGGTGAGGTATGTTCAGATTGCAGATTGTCAGATTTTATTTCTATAGCACTTTTTACAATGGAACAGTGTCTCAAAGCAGCAGTGTCTTAAGCTGCTATTGTCTTTTATTATTTAAGCCCAAAAGCAAACTTACAGAAGGATGACAGTGGAAAGGAAAAACTGTAAATAAGAATTGAACAAATTAATAAAAAAAAAAATGAGATTAATGAAGCTAAATAATCAGAAACTAAATAAATATTAAAAGAGATAATATAGTATAGATTACATGTAATATGTAGACTAATTAAATAGAGATAATATAATGAAAAGTATGAAAATTGTGAAAAAAAAAATAGAAAGTATGACACTACTACATGTAAGACCAGTTTTTTGCTCTACTTTTTATCTCTGCATGTATTTCTCTTGTGTTCCTATCAGTTTGCCAGGGCAGTTTCTTGAGTCACAGCGCCCCTCATGTTTGGGATTATGTCCGTGGTGGGCTCAGTAGACAAGGGTGGCCCATAAAACAAAGAGGAAGGGCAAGTAGACAGCCCGAACCAGATCAGTTTACAACATCTACAGTTTTACTGGATGGTGTGTGCTTTTTAGAACAGCAGTTTGCATATCATCTGACCCTTTTTGGCTCCCACAACAGTAAAGGCTACTCAGTTAGCGGCTCTGCCTATTTAAGCTCCTCCTCCTATACAGCTCCTTCATCTGGCATTTATCTGATTCTGACTGACTTCTGTGTCCTGGTTTACTGGTTCCCAGTTTCTCTTTGTTTCTCCCTCGTTTCATTTCATTTAATTTCATTTGTCTAGCGAGTTTAATGTTTATTGCAGTTTAATATTGTGGTTAGTGGTTTAATGTTGTGTGTTAATTTCTGTTTACTCCAGCTAGTATCTGTTTTAGCAAATGGTCTATTAGCATTAGCTGTTAGTCTCATGATCCTTGTATTGTTGAAATTGTCTTAGTGCAGTCTGGGTTTATTAGCATTCCATCCAGTATTTGGCATTGTTTTGTTTGTATTAGCTATTTGTTTGTATCCATTTGTTGTAGCACTTTCTGTCTGTGTCTGTTAGCC
>JAUZSV010433047.1:0-10195 GCA_034780495.1 Parotocinclus cesarpintoi | reverse complement strand
AATCCATCGTAGGGCTCACACACACACACACACACACACACACACTAAGGACCACTTTTAGAGACACCAATTAACCTAACGTACCTGTCTTTGGAATGTTGGAGGAAACCGAAATAAACCCACAGACACAGGGAGGACCCAGACTGCTCCACCTTTGGATTGATTCTGGGACCTTCTTGCCCAAATCACCATGCTACCCATTATGTAATAATAGTATAATAAAATATACAGAAGGATAATAACAAATACATGAACAAGTCCAGCAGGAGAGTAAATATTGCACGGTATCATTGCACTTTGATTAATCGTTATTGCACAGTGTCCAGCATGCATTGTGGTGGTCAGGCAAGGCTAGGCTAAAAGGCTACTAGGCCACTGCTCCTTAATCTGTTAGTTCTGCACTTGGAAAGGAGCAGTCTATCACTAAATAGGCTCCTCTGCTGACTGATGACAGTGTGCAGAGGGTGACTGGAATCATCCATAATGTCCAGTAGTTTGTTCATAGTCCACCTCTCTGCCACCATCCAGCTTCATGCCTCATTCATGCCTCATTCCAGCTTTAAGCTTCATTAATGTAACTTTGAAAATAATTTAAAAAGTCATAAACATTGTGATGCAGCAGCAGTCTGGCTGACCATTTCTTTAGAGGGTACATGTTGTTTTTGTTTTGGTCTCAGTTTAGCTTATCCATATTAATTTAAGAGCCAAAAAGTGCCATTATAAGTGCTGTTTCTGGCCATGTATAGATATGCATAAAATTATATTATAAAAAACTATGGCAATGTCCAATCAACGTCCCTATGGGTTACCGTTTTGTTTTTGTTTTTCACAGAACGTAATACAGGTGGTAATGTTGCATCTGTTTTTACTAATCCTGTGCTAAAAACAAGTCAGTTTGCTTTCAGTCCTGTTACTCACAAAGAGTACTCATCACACTTGACTCATAGATGACAGAAATATTTAGAGTAGGAATGTGAGTCAGACGGGAGGAAACACCTCAACACTTCACACCGCCAACAACCTCCACAAACAAGCACTTCGAGGTCCAGTTTCAGTCTATGGAATGGATCAAGTGTTAGAGATGATGTGCTTAAAGTACGAAACAAATCATGTGAAAATAAAGAGTCTATGTAGCAAGTAGTAACAAGTGAGCTGCATCAAACCTGGGGCCGACCTTTCATGCCCAGTGTGCAGTCAGTACAATGAACAGAGTCAAATCACTTCTCCAATGGGCAATAGTGGATCTGGAGAACAAGAATGACCCCAATGGCAAAACATCATAATTAATTGAAAAAGTTCTGTATAGCACAAATACTGGTGGAACAGTTAAAATTGCAGAAGTATCAGTTTACCCACTACAGGGCACCGAGACAAGGTTTTAAAGCACTAAATCATGTTGCCATTTCCAAAAACAACCTCTAAAAGTACACCGGATATACAAGCAGTCCGCTTTGGAGCATCACAGCAGTAAGCAACATTGCACATTAATAAACTTTATGCACAACTCTCAGCCTGACGTCCTTCTGCACAGTGTCCTCCTTGAGACAGCAATTTGACAACACTTTAAACCAGTGCTTGATTACCTGCCCATCCAGTGGTCTCAACAATCCATTTTTTATAATGATGGCCCTTTCACTCTATAAATAGTGAGGGATTATTTTATGTTTTGTACTGAGCTGTTCAAATGAGGATACACTCAGGAACTTCAATTCTCTGGTTGGTGTCCAGATGAGGGAGGCTGACAGTCTGGCCATCAAAGGTTCTGAAGTTCCTGATGCTGTGTTGCTGATTTGTTTCTGTCAGCGAATAAGCAGCTGAGAAAGGAGGTTCAGTGAGCCACCAGTTCTGTCCACTATAAGGAGGCATCAGGCACTGATCTGAGCCCATGGGGAACAGGAATACAAAAACTTTACTTACTTGTGCTCAGTGGCACAAAAGTGAGTGCTCAGTTCAGCTGTCTTCAAGTTGTTGGCAAATAGTGTGTGCTGAAATATGATTGAGACCTGGATCCTGGCATCATCAGTGATACAACTGAAACGTATTGTAGTTCTGTTGACTCCCCCAGAAGGGCATTCCCTTTTCAAGCATGCAAAATTAACAGCTCGATGGTCTATTTATTTAACGCTGATGTGCGTCTATGTGTTCTGTATTATGTGTCTATTTTTCACAGTGCTCACAGTGCATGTTGTGTGTATGCACCATTTCTGACATGGTCATTAGCACAAGTCTATGGTTTTGGTACATCAGTGCAAGTTTGGTGTTTAACTGACTCCGTGTACACCCTGAATGCCATATAACCCTTGCAAAGGTTGGTAATTTGCTCTGTGTTGTCAAGGCGGTGTAAAAAGTGCACTATAAGCAAATTTGCTGCATTTCAAACTAGATGCATACTATATAATATGTTCATACCTGTTTAAGGGCACCATTTGCATCATTTCACTTGAGAGGCCAGCCATGTTAGAGAACCATAGTTTTTATGAATTTATCGCAGTTCTATCTACATGGCTATTAGAGATAGAATCCTTCAGCAAAACCAATGTTTTGTGGACAGGCAATAATTTTGATAAAGTTGATTTTAGGTACTGGTAGGCAATGCTGATAGTTGATGCATTGGAGACCTCCAACATATCTTTAGTGTTTTGTGTTTTTTTTATAGATGATAAAGGGAATCCTTACTGTGCAGAAGGCAGACTCACCCACCCATGGCAGGAAATGCAAGTTCCCTGTCTCCTGCTTTCCTTCCACCTCCTTCAAAAAGAAGCACAAGCACATCCTTTCTGCACAAAAATCTCACAGGTATACACCCCCCTCAAAAAAAACCAAAACAAAAAAACAAACAAACAAAAAAAACAACCACTCACCTGTTAACCAGTTAAACATTGTTAATTTATTTTAATAAATTGCCCTCTACAACCCACCACTCAAAACATAAATAAATAACTAAAAAATTGTATAACAGTAGATAAAGTTGAAGTTGAGGTCTCCTTAAAATAAACAACTGCTTTGCATTTGCACTACTGACCCAAGACTTTGTATAACACTGTACATAACAGGGAGAGGTATAGAAGTATTTTTTTTTTATGTTAAAGTATTAATGGTCAATAAAACCATTTGGAGTCTTTCATTAAGTCTTCATATTCCCCCTTAGTTATCCCTATATAACTACATTGCTCACAATAAGTAGTGTCAGCAGTATATTATTGATCACGTGTTGCACATTTATTTGACTGTTTTTTCTGCTTATTTAAACTATAATCCAATAGATGTTGGATCTCCTTTGTGCTGTTTTTTTGCTCCTGGCCATTTTGGTATGTTGTGATGTGGAATTAGTTTTAATAGTGCCTTTGTTTTTTTAATATTGCCGCTGTCAAGTTTCTTTAAGGCTAAGTGATTTTGATTTGATTTAGAGGTTAATATCAACTGATTTGAAGGAACTATAAGAATTTATTATTAAGGCTTTTTAAGATTTGTTCCTGTAGACCTATTTATTGATTCTAGATTGTTTGGCTGTTTTATGGTGAAGGCCTGAACTTTAATATTTCATACATTTGAGTGAAGGCTGCTAAAGTGCTGTATTTATCTCTGCCAGAGTTCTCCAGCTTTTAAAGATAACTGTTGAATAATGTTCATTTGAATTATGTATATTAAATTCATTCTTGTTGTATGATTAATGTTGTATAAATATATTAAGCCTCCCTGCTGTTTTACATGATTTTTACAGTTAGTAAATGCTCATGTTCATAGTGTAAAACTGATAAAATCATAGAATTTAAGCAGTTGTTGGTTATATTGGCAGGTAAGCAGTGGTGGGATTTGAACCATGGACCTTCTGGTCCACAGTTTATTAACCACTAGGCAACCATTGTTTGTTGCTTAAAATGAGAACGTTGAAGGCATTAAATGGCTGTGCTAAGCCGTGAAGTTATACATACTGCATGTGGGTTGTATTATTCTGTTTCTACTGCATTTTTCATTTCAGGCATTCAACATTTTTGCTAGGCTGGGTCGTCAGCGACTTTGCAGAAGGTGGTCATGCCCTAGGCGATTTGCCATTTTTACTGGATTCTGTGAGGTGCTGTGTAATTTTTCCTTTTTCATTGCACTTTGTGTGATTTCACCAGTGTGGATTTGGAGTGACAGTTAACAAGGTACCAGAGCTTATCATCTTCCCCATAGGCAGCCCCTTCAACTGAACCCAGCCATTGGTGGATACTGGTCAGAGTAGAAAAAAAAAAATATATATATATTGTATTTTAATGTAAGCTTATGTACTTTATATAATTTTCAGGTTTAAATCTAATAGTCTAATAAATCATCAGAACATTACACTGATTTTAAATAAAACCAGATCTTACTTAATACACAATATGAACAAAAGTCTTGGGCCACCTCACACAGCATTGTACTGCGACAGAAGTTTTTATGGCATCCCATTGTAAATTCGTAGGTATTAGCAAAGAGTTATGTCTTCCCCATTGCAGATATATACTTCCACCCTTGAGATCGCTTTCTGGAAGATACAAGTCACTGAATTTTCGGTCAGCAATCTAGAAGGACATCAGAGACTGATGTTGATCCCAAAGATGTTTGACGGGGTTGACGTCAGGGTGTGTCCTCTGTGTGAGAAATTCTTCCACACTAAACTCAAGCAACCATGTCTTTATGGACCCTTATGGCCTTTTACAAACAAATTTGAAAGCATCCAATTGCCCAAAATGTATTGTTATACTAAAGCATTACGATTTTCCTTCACTTGAATTAAGAGGCCTAGACCAATCGCAAACAAACCAATAATCAGTCTAGCAACAAAGACAATGGAGAAGAGGATAGTAAGAAGAAGAATCCTAATGACAAGACTGTGGATTAGCCATTGAGGGGCTAAATGATACACTTCGGAAATGAAATAGACATCTGACAGGGGAATGCAATTATTGTGAACAACCAGAGACTGTAGATCATGTTTTATGCATGTCCCACACATGTAAAAAAAAAAAAAAAAGGAAGAGCTATAGCAAAAAAAATATAAAAAATGGAAAAATAACAAGAATTGCTGGAACGCTCAATAGAATTAATTACAGTAAGGAAGGGTGTAAGTAATTTTCTTAGCAAGACAAAGCTATTAAGAATTTTTCTGCAGTGTATGGCTTTCTCTGAAAGCCTCCAATCTGCTAAGCATGCATGATTAAACAGCTCTTACTGCCAGTCAAATGACTAACTTTAATTAATGCTGATCTGAAACATAGCCTGACTGACTTTGTCAATTTATCATCGACCCAAAACTAATTTTCCAGTGCATAAGACACCGGATATAACCTCCAAAATCAAGGTGTAAAGTTATGCAGTGTGGGCAGTTTCACTTATTAAACAAGCGCTGCGCACAAAACAGCTGTCTGAGTTCAATAACATGTGTACTGATGAAGCGATAGGCCACAAGAGCCTTTATGCTTCTACTGGTTAACCTGAAAGACTCAGTAAAAATAAAGATATTATGAGAGTAAACAGTCCATAATACACTTGACCTGAGCTTTATTAAATTATTGATGGAGATTTGCTAAGATTTGGAAAAGAAAAGGCATTTAAAACAATACAAGAGAGGTTCATGGAATCAGATAATGGTAGATGGTAATGGTAGATCAATTTAGAGAGCAGGTCCAGGAAAGTAGAAGAGTGTGTATATTATTTATGTTATGCTGACCTTGTTCTCTGAGGTAAATTGAGCCAAAATTGATGAGAAGCTGAAATTCATTTTGAAAATGCAAGTATAATTAAATACATAAACCACAAAACCTTCAGTTGTAACCAAGACTAAGACCAGGACACTGACACAAGACAGGTCACACCATCATGATACAAGAATAAAAAGAAAAAATGGGTTGTCATCACATTGTTGTTACATAAAGTCAACTGAATAGAGACAAAAACATCCATTATGTCTATTTTATTCTAAAAAGAATGAAATCATAATTCCAGATTTTGAAGATAAAGTAAGTAAAACTGTACACAATCTTAACGTCACACTTTTTAAAATAAAACCTTTTTGGACAAGAAGAGCTGTAACTTGGCTGATTTATTAGGCATGCAGAGAAAGGACTGTTTTATTCTCTTTGAATATGAACATAGAGTCCAAATAAGAGAAGGATACACTGAGATGAGACCGAGACTGGCCTGGAGTACTACAACAGTACCTGACAAGTGTCAGCCATTTCTGACTACTACTAATAATAACCTATTATAACAATAATAAAACTAATAATAACAACCTCCAGAATCCAGCAGGCATTGCCATGCTTATTCCAAATAATTGCATTCTTTGCTTGCTTTGATCGTAAATACACTGCTTGCAAAAAATTAATTTTCCCAGTTTTTCCCAATGAAATCACTACAAGTGGCCAATATAATTAAGACGCATTTATTACTTTTTTCATTCACTAACATTGCCATCATGTTTTATCTTGTTTGCAGCATCACAACATTTCACTTCAAATTCTGAGAGTCCCCCCCAAGGCAAACAGCTAATCACATCACTGATGACCAGAGTGATACCTTTTCAGTGCAATCTATTCATCTTATTAGGTGCTTTCATAGGAAACAGCATGTGCATCTCTTATCTCATATGCCAGGTGTTAGTGTGCTTACGTAATGGAATCTGTTGCCGCACAGGAATAAGCAAAGTCCCCAAAACCATTTACCAACTCTTTCCAATAGGTTCATAGTATTCACTAATATGTGGAATGTAGGAAATAGAGGAGCACTTTAGATACAGGCCCTATCTAGGGAGTCCTACAGGGGTCATGCAGTGAAATACAGTGAAAGGTAAAAAAAAGGATTACTGGCATTAAAAATCATGTTGACATCTTACCAAGCCCACACAGAGTGCTTTTCTGATAAGCACAGAAAATCAGAAAGTCAGTAATCCGATCAACAAGTTTACGTACACTTAAGTAGTCGTATAATGGGAAACCTCCAGGTTTATATGATTCAGCCAGTAATCAAATTTCACTTTGCAACCAACCAGTAATCTTACAGAAATTTGTGACAAACGTCTAAGTTTAATATTAAATAATGATATACTTTATATTCAAGTATAAGTAATTTAAAAAAAATCCATTGTTTTATTACAGCAAGAATTGTTACTGTATTCTAATCAAGTCAGAGGCTTTCATGTGCATCCTACATGGAAACATCATATACTTTATACATTTCAGAGTAATTATTTAGTCAGAAAGAGAGATCATGCACGCAATGACTAGTTCTTCAGTCACTTCACCACCCTCCCAATCTTCACCACCTTCAATTTTCACTTTATCTGGAAACTATACAATCCAGATCAGTGCAAATCAAAACAAAAAACAATGCATTCCATTGTGATTGGAAGAACTGAAATGAGATTTTCCCTGTGTATTAGAACCAATTTGGCAGGCAGGTTATTCAGAGCACTTAACAAGCCGAATTAAAGCTTAATTACATACAAGCAGTGATTTTGTTCCAGCCTCATTAAAGTTCATCCGTATTCATTTGTAGGAGGTTAAAGTGTGAGGATGCGTTTGCTGCAACAGTACATGTCTAGCAGCGGAAGATAAATGTTTATATAATTAGCGTTTGTGTTAGGGGATCATTTGATACATTTTGAACAGATTTTTTAGGGCATTTGGGGAATGTGGAAATATGAGCAAATATGATCAACACAAGCCATGCTTAAATTTGCTTATTAATTGTGCTTATAAAACAGCTCATTACACTAAAAGATGGCAATAAATTATATAAACGGTGTGGGTTTTGCCTTTTTTCTACCCAATTTGGATATGCCCAGTTAACTCCCTTGACATCAACCACTGTATGCCAACCCTTTCACCCATAGAAGAGGACCATATGCCAGGAAATGCCCCTGTACACTGCAGATTGGAGCTGCTAAACATTTTTCATTGGCAGGGGTGAAACTGATTACTTTCCAACTGTTCTTTTCAAAGAAAATAATTATGGATGGAGGCCTTAACTCTTAACTTAACCCTTAACTGCTTGGTGTTATGATGGACTAGTGCATTTGACTGTTACGTCACTCAAGTAAGTGCCAAGCGAGTAATATAAAAGTATCATAGAAGGACCCAGCAGCTAATGTTGTTTAGGGCAAAACGATGCCCATCCACTCGTCCAGCACTACGTAACTTTGTTCGCACATTAACATCATTCAGCAGATGCCCTTATCCAGAATGAATTTTAAAAAGTACATTGTATTCTTATGTTGGTACAAAATAAGCAATAGTCCAAGAATACCGTCCAATCAGAACCAGCTAGGATCTGATGTAGGTAAAATCAACATAGACTATTTTTTTTACTTAAATGCTAACTGAAGAGGTGAGTTTGTATTTTTTTATTTGACTAAGAGAGGAGATCATTGGAATGCGCTTCAGCAGAGACCCCTCATACACAGAGATGGACTGGCACAACGTTTAGGATGCATTTCCACCTGCACCAAGCAAGTATCATGTGAGGATCCACAAAAACCCTCACCAAGACCAGGACAAACAGGGTAACATGGAAAGGGGGATTTGTTACATACTGCTGTGGGACAGAAAAAAACTGTTCTTATTTTACTGTTTCTTATTTTACAGAGGTGTTTTGCATGGACAGTTGCCTTTTATTTCCCTTTTGGCCACAAAGATAATGAAGTAAATAAAATTACAGATTACTTTATTATTTATTATTGCAGACAACCGGTGCTTGTTAGGGAAATGTAATGACATATTTCATTTGTAGGATATTTGCATCAAACAAAAAAGCAAATATGGGTTTACATTTTTAATTTACTGTTGCCGTTTGTCTGTCCTAAGCAAGTCTCTTGATTTTAAGCTCATACATTTTAGCAAACAGGTTTCTATGCCAATCAGCTAGATGTTACAGATATAAGAATAATACACACACCTATCGTTTTATTGGGTAAACCTCCTTGTGTCTACATCCAGTGTCCATTTCATCATAAGAGACAGATGTGGAGGAGAATTGTTTGCATCTATTGTGCTAGTATGAAACAGCATTGCTGTTGGAGTTCACTATGGTGTGCACTATATTAGACACATCTTCCATATTGTTCCACCATGTAGATGTTACAGACAGTAGCTCATCTATTGCTACACAGTTGGTTAGTCATCAACTGAACTATCCCCTAAGTTCTTGGGTAACACCCATGAGTCAGCTGATAGGAAAATAGCTAATGGAAGGAAAGAAGGAAAATGGCTAATAGGATACAATTGTTGTTGGATATTTTGAGTGGGTGAAGTATTCCTGACATTGAGTGGCATTTTAGTTGTCAGTGGACCTCAGGGCAGATTTTGCAAATTGGATTTTGTTTCTTATTTGGTTGTCCCATTCATTTTTCCATAGGTCTTTTTATGTATTTAATTACTATAAGTTTAATGTCATAGGGAGGGATTTTTGCAGTTTATGGATCTACCTCCAAAGGTCCGTTTGGCTAGCCAATTTACTTTTTCATTGAATTTAAAGCTCTTATGCTCTTTGACAAAACATAATTTGATGCCATGTCTTTGTCTGGTGAGGTTTGCAAGCTTGCGTTATATTTGATTTGGTGTAGTATAGGGTGGTTTAATGTTTCAATTCCAGGGGTTTTAGGCATTACTGTGAATCTGTGCAGTTTATGATCTTGTGAAAGCCTCACTTGTTTTATAACCCAGTGCCATTTATAGTGCACATGGGCAATGGGCATATAAACAAAGACGTGTAACTAATAGTATAAAGTGACCAGTGAGTATATAGTTTAAGTAGCTATTATAAAAATATGGACCAGCTTTTCCAGGAACTAAACTACATTTAATACGGGAATTAAAGTAAAACTAGAATAAAAATAATACTAAGTAATCATGCAGGTCATGCCTTTAGTGCAGAAGCATTTCAAATTAGCTAACATTTACACCATTTTATCAGACACCATTAACCAGGTACTACTGTTCCAATCAAACAACATCATCCAAGGAAGAGAGGGTTAAGGAGCTTAATGGCCTAACAGCAGCAGCTTTGTCAGAGCCATTTTATGAACCTTCTACCTCCTGGTCTGTAATCCAAAATGTCAATTTCGTTTTGACATATTATAAAATGATACCATAACGGCCCTGATTTTGCGCTCCTTTCCGAGGCATAAATGGTAGAAATGGACCTAATGCGAATGTGCTAAAAATAATTGTGC
>JAUZSV010433036.1:0-10195 GCA_034780495.1 Parotocinclus cesarpintoi | reverse complement strand
GACACAGGAAGGACATGCAGACTCCACACAGTAAGGACCCAGGTCTCTCCACCCTGGGATTGAACCCGGGACCTTTTTATTGTGAGGCAAGCGGTGCCGCCCCACCGAGCCACCGAGCTGCCCTACTAGGGTAGAAATGGCGCATCACATTTCCTTATCCTTTAATCGATGTTAGACGATACTCAAATGACATCAGGCAGTAGCTGCAGTTCTTAAAATAATCCTGTCTGTTATTTATATCCTCCTTGTACAGCCCAGAAAGCGTCCCAGCTCAAAATCTGCATAAGAATGGAGTCTCCAAATATGATTCGATGCAAGCTCAAAGCCAAGAAACTGAAAAACGTATTTTTTTTTTTTTTTTTTTTTTTAAACGATTTCCTCCAAACTGCTGATGTGAATACATGGACGCTACTGAAACCAGCTCTATGATCAGACAGCGTTGTTTTGTCCCCCTGCTTATCCTGGTTGGGTTTGGATGGGGGCAGCCAGTCCATCACAGGATTCCCTAAAATGCACCACCTCATACTTTTAAGAGGAACCATTTCGTTACACACTAAAAGCATTTCTTAGCCGTCTGAACCACCTTTAATTTATGACGCAGGTTCACTGAAAAGGGGGTAAGGTCTTACGACCCCTTTGGAACGACCTCGATCTCTGCTTGGACTCACCACAAACCAGCATCCATTACCAAACAGGTTCATGGATTCTGCAGTCGAGGCTGATAAGAGAACGTGGACCCTCGTTATAAACACCAGGCGTGAGATGAGATTGGAGGCGTGGTTTGCGGACGTGCCTCGTCCTTTAAACAGCCAACAGAACATGTTCAACGTTCGTAGAGTTCAAGATTTACGCATGAAAAAAGGCTACCGTCAAGCATGCTGGAGGAGCGCCACCGTTTTTTGGCTGCTTTTGATTTTGCAGTAGATTTCGCTCTCGTGACCCAGCTTATCCTGGACTTAAAAAAAAGAGCTAACTAGATGAGACAGAGTACCCCCTAAATACCATCCGGCCTTCATGTTATATTTACCCCCTAGGGTTCGAACAGGAAATTACATTCAGAGATCTAGCCCGTACCTCTGAGACACAGGACCTGGCAAAAAGTGCCGTCTTACTGTATTGTTCTAAATTCTAAAAATGCACAAGAGTAGCTTCAGTTTTTACCTTCGCTCATCCAGAGAGGAAAAACTAAAAACTATTTATTTCCCTGTGCGCACTGATCACGATGAGTCACGATTATTGGTAGAATCAAGTTAGGTTAGAGTTCCATCACCTGAAGGACCCACAACTCACAAATAAATAAGCCTTCGAAATAATCAATCAAGTTCCAGATCTTAACCTCATCCCGGAACGACGGAACGACCTCCCAGCTCTGGCATACAAGGGGTCACATAGTTTTTCTTTGAACTGTGAGCGGTTATTAAGTGTGCAGTGACACGGAGGGACGGTCTACGTTCAGACTTAATAAAAGATTCCTATCAGACCTCATTCTGTGTAACGGTGCAGACGTAAACGTCCTGGAACACGAACCGAACGGTCTAGGGTTCAGCGTTGGACCCCTGAGCAAGGCCCTTAACCCATATCGGCCACGACTGTACATTGTCATACTGGATTAGCTGCATAACGAGCACACAGATCAGTCCAGTGGCCTAATATAAACACGAGTACCGTTTTGAGACGTTCCAAAGAGTTCACAACAGAATAAACAATCGGTTCTAAAAACGATTCGGAACGGGAATGTCCCTGTAACACTGGTGAGTTTGGATTGGATTTTTATTAAACGATTCCTGTTTCTGTCCATGTACTGCACTATTATTATTATTATTATTATTCTGAATTAACTTTATGCTTTCGACTTAAATATTTAACACTCCAGTACTTCATTTCTATCATGTAAATATTATTTCTTTTTACTATTAACAATGCTTTCGTCGATATATCATTTGACCTCCTGATTGTTACGTACGCTACAATAAATGCTATTTTATCACACTGGGGTTGCCAGAGTTTGCTTCCAATCCGTCCTCGGATGATTTGAGTCCAGTTCGAGTATTTAATCTGTAAATCAGCCGTGAAAATGAAAACGATTACAGTATATGGAGCAACAATTTTCATCCTTATCTTGGGTTTTTCTTGTAAACACTAAAAACGTGTCCTGGGTTGGCTACCTGATTCTGGCATAAACTTTAGATCTACAGGGGAAACTAGCCAGGATAAACGAGAAAATTCAAGAGAGCAACAGTGAAAATCTTTTTTCCACACCAAAATCCCAAAATGCCTGTTATGTGATGTTACTGAATGCTCGGCCCTGTCCGTCCCCAAGTGCCCCCATAAATGATAGGGTTTAAAGTATAAATCACATTCCTGCCCTGTTGAACGTCCATCTGATCGACCTCTGTTCCATTTATCAATAAGAATTAGAATTAAAATAACTCTTTACGTTACAGTAACGCTCCGGATCAACAAACAGAGGTGAAGTTTTGGATTAGAGATTCTTCTTATCTTGGGTTTTCCTTGCACATCACAAAAACGTGTCCTGGACTGGCTCACCTGACCCGGCCCGGCGATTCCGGGATAAACTTTAAATCTAGAGGAGAAACTAGCCAGGATAAACTTGCTGAATAAAGGAAAAAGGATAAGAGGCAAAATTCCCAGAGAGCAACTGCTAAAAGATTTCTATTTTCTATTTTTTCCACACCACAATCCCAAAGTGCATCTTGTGACGTTGCTGAACGCTCGGCCCTGTCCGTCCCCAAGTGCCCCCACAAATGATAGGGCGAGCGTGGAGTAAATAAAGAATATAAATCACATTCCTGCGTTGTTAAACGTCCATCTGCTCAACACCGGTTCCATTTATCAGTTAGAATAAGAATTAAAATAACTCTTTACGTTACTGTAACGCTCCGGATCAACAAACGGACAAAACTTTTTTGTTCCTCAAGTTCCTCACGTTTGTGTGGGTGATTTTCCTCTACTTATTTGTACCAAGCTATAACTGGTGTTTGTAAGTGTACGTACCTGTCCTATTGTAAGTAGTACAGCTTTGTTTAGATAATCTATCTAACATCTAACTATAGAATCATATTCACTCATTAATTACAGTACATAGAGCACCAATTGTCATCTTTATCTTGGGTTTACCTTGTAAACACAAAAACGTGTCCTGGATTGGCCCACCTGACCCTGCCCGGCGATTCTGGGATAAACTTCAGATCGACAGGGGAAACAGTCAGGATAAACTTGTCGAAAAAAGGCTAAGCGGAGAAAATTCCCAGAGAGCAACAGCTGAAAGATTTCTATTTTCTTCACACCAAAATCCCAAAGTGCATCTTGTGACGTTACTGAACGCTAGGCCCTGTCCGCCCCCAAGTGCCCCCACAAATGATAGGGCGAGCGTGGAGTAAATAAAGAATATAAATCACATTCCTGCGTTGTTGAACGACCATCTGCTCAACACCGGCTCCATTTATCAGTTAGAATAAGAATTAAAATAAGTCTTCACGTTACTGTAACGCTCCCGATCAACAAACAGAGCTGAAGTTCTGGATTAGAGATTCTTCTTACTCAGATAAAGACTTTTTAATGCAAGTTCCTCATGTTTGTCTGGGTGATTTTCCTCTACTTATTTGTACCAAGCTGTAACTGGTGCTTGTAAGTGTACATACCTGTCCTATCGTAAGTAGTACGGCTTTGTTTAGATGATCTATCTAACTTCTAACTATAGAATCACATTCACTTATCGAGTGTGGCCTTTAAAACAGTCTAATCGGTGCATTTTTTTCCCATCAAACAAAAGTATCGGGTCGATCAGGCTGAGGTCTGAACTGAACCTTAATTAATTTAATGATCGTGAATTCAGATTTTGTGTGTGTAAATCACCCGTCGATTATACATTTTATTCTGGAAATACCCTTTACATTACAATCATATAAACAGACTACACAAATAGGGTCCTGTGTAGTCAAGGATCGACTTTAATGCCCACAAAAAGGGTTCCTGCCATGGCACGTGCCACCCGTGTGACCCCTGGGTCACAGACGCTCCCGAGTTTCACCCTGCTTTGAAGTGAGGACTCGACGTTCATCAAGGTTACACGAGGCGGAGTCGATGCTGGAACACAGTAGGTATTTTCCCCTAAATAGCAAACAGGCTCCAGATCCTGGGGTTCGACAGAGTCTGTTATTCCGGAGGATAGACGTACAATCAACAGACACACAAAGTATTGCCAAAAAATATATAAAACACTGCACAAAAAAACCGCAAACGTCCAACGTGGGCTGTAGCTTGCTGATCCGATTCCTAAATCCCCGTCAGATTTAGTCCATGGGCTCCGCCTGGTTCTCTTTGAACTCCGCTACCTGCGCCTGCCAAACCAAATCATCATTAATCCGCTGCTCGGTTTCTTTCAGAACAGCAGGGGTGTGTGTTCTAGACAAAAAGTACTGCGTCCATGTTTACATACATTTATTTTGGCCACAACAATAATTAGACGATATATTTCACTACTTAATTTGGGGTTAAAAGTATCCAAGCCGTCTCTCTGAACCTTCTGAAGTGGCTCCAGGACGTGTTACGTCGTGCCATGTGTTGCTTTTCCTTTTTCGGCATTCCTCTAAGGTTCGAGTGTGTTTTCGTCCTGATCTTCATTTCCTTGTCGGACCTTGTTTAACGTCAACCGATGTGTCGTTTCAAAGCCAAACCATCTTTATGTGAGCGAGAACGAGCCAATTAAATTTAACGACGGGCTGCGAGGCTCACGGCATCTGTATTTTGACCCCAGGCACGGTTTTGAGCTTCGTTCATTTTTAACTTCGGTCCTACGCTCGCAGGAAGATGCACAGATGGCGCCGTGAACGTTAAAAAAAAACAACAACAATGAAGATATTTGTATATTATTTAAATGTATAGTATAGTAATAATGTTAAAGGGTAGGTAAACATTCGGTTCTCTTATAGACGGGAGGAAAACAGGGTTAAAATCATCATGTTCAGACACCTGGGTAAGAGAGTTTCTCCAAAATAGCTAGGTTTGGGGGGCTGGACGTACGTCATGTTTCAAAACAAGTGCCGAGGTGAACGACCCGGACCAAATCGTACACAGCATGCCATTAAACGTATTTTTTGCCGTGATTTATTGGTATTTTGGATAGTTCTGGTTTAATTGTCTGGAACTTAAATATTTCTGCATTGCAGACCAATAAAACGTGGACTGATCTTCGTCCAGGACATTACAGATAAAAAACATCCTGCTTTTGCTCAGCGCGCTAATGAACTGTTCAAAGTCCCGACTGAAAACGCATGAGATTTCTGGCTAACAAACAGAAACGTGCTCAAGGTGGTCTGATACGCACCTGCCCTATAAAAAGGTGCTCAACGACTGCGCCTGGGAAGCAGCGGCGGTCCGTTTGTGCCAATCGTTTCTTAAGCAAAACACGTTGCACAGGAATTTACAGGCAGAAACGTCGGCGACGTCATGAGCGTGAAAAAAAAACAAAAAAACAACAACAACAACAAAACAAAAAGAGTAAACCTGTGACCAAATCAGAACCAGAAACGTGTGCTGAAACTAAAAAAGCTAAATGTGTGTTTTATATACACTACATTGTGTGTGTGTTTTTTTTATTACATTATCTTCAGGTCACGCTTTTCTTCAAGCTGTGCTTTAGGTCATGTCAGTCTTTGGGACGTGTTGGTCTCCAAGTCACGATGGTCTCCATTCTTCAGACTGGGTCGGTCCAACGTCTCCAAGTCACGATGGTGTCCATTTTTCAGGTCAGATCGGTCATTTATTTCCGAGTCACGATGGTCTCCATTCTTCAGGTCGAGTCAGTTGTTTGATCCCATAGCCACAATGGTCTCCATTCTTCAGGTCGAGTGAGTCTTCTGTCTCCAAGTCACGATGGTCTTCATTCTTCAGACTCGGTCGGTCCAAGGTCTCCAAGTCGCAATGGTGTCCATTTTTCAGGTTAGGTCGGTCCAAGGTCTTCAAGTCACGATGGTCTCCATTCTTTAGGTCGAGTCTGTTGTTTGGTCCTATCGCCGCAATGGTCTCCATTCTTCAGGTAGGTCGCTTCAAGGTCTCGATGGTCTCCAAACTTCGAGTCGAGTCGGTTTTTGCTCTCAGAGTCACGATGGTCTCCATTCTTCAGGTCAAGTCCATTGTTTGGTCCCATAGCCGCAATGGTCTCCATTCTTCAGATTGGGTGGTCTTCTGTCTGCGAGTTGCAATGGTGTCCATTTTTCAGGTCAGGTCGGTCTGCGCTGGTCTTCGGGTCCCCTCCCGTGGCCCAAGTTCATAGCCCAAGTACTCCGAGATCTCCATCTAACCCGCCGTCTTCTCCCAATCAACATCGTTTCGGTAGATCATTGGAACATCTCCGACGTGCAAAAAGAAAAACAATGAACAAATCGGTATCCATGGACGACAGATGAAACAGGGTAGCCCGTTATGGACCAGCAGGGTCAGAGCGACGGTACACACCAATCAACCCAGGGTTTATTAAAGCACTTGAACTTGAGACCTAATCCTTCTGGCAACTTCACCACCAAAACCCCCACTGCTTAAGCAACGTGTGAATCACGACGCACAAGTCACATTTTCTGGGTAACAAACCAAGTGCGTTTGATTCCATACCACTTCAATCTTAATCAGATAGACACGTTCCACCATGAGCCAGCCAAAAGTCCACTGAAGAACACGTTATCCTTCAGAAAATCTGGTCTCTGAGCCTGACCACCTCTCAGTTCTCCATGGCAACTCGTTTTTAATCCATTCTTCTTCAGCGGGAGAGACAGACACGTCACACGGGGGAGCCATTTCAGAACATTCCAACACGTCCAAATTTCAAATACCTGAAATGAGTCTTTGGAACGTGCAACTTTTACAATAAGCAGCCAAAAGAGTCTGGCTTCCAGTCCAACTAAAACGTGTGACGACGCCCTGGTGGGTTTGCCGTTTCCAAAACCTACACTCGTCAGAGGCTGTAGGAGCGTGTGCACAAACTCACCTCAAACACCTGCAGGACGTGCTTACAGACGTCTGTCAGGTCGGTCAAGCCCTTGCGCAGAGGTTCTGTTGCAGGAAGTCCTCCTAAAGAGCAGTGAGAGGAAGAGACAAAGATTTAAGCAGGACGAAACAAACTAAGCCGTCAGAAGAGCAGAGAGGAAAGAAACCACCAACACAGGGTCCATCAGATGTGATCAGACTCCAACAGCTTCACTCTCAGGCTACAGAAACTGCCAGCGTCTGAGTGGAGGCGGCAGATAAATCAGACAAGAGGGGAAAAAAAACACTCATGATTTAGAGCAAAAAAAGGGAACCATGGAAACGCAGGAAAACCAGACAAGACTGATTGGAAGCGGCATGTAGAGCCAGACGTGGATATATAATGTAGTAGCATACCCGAACAATGCCTGCAACTCCATGGAAGCGTCCTGAAAAACAGTCTTCAATGAACCAGCCCATCACCGGAAGCGCCTTCAAGGAACCGGCCCATCACCGGAAGCACCTTCAAGAACCGCCCATCAACGGAAGCACCTTCAAGAACCGCCCATCAACAGAAGCGCCTTCAAGGAACCGGCCCATCAACGGAAGCACCTTCAAGAACCGCCCATCAACAGAAGCACCTTCAAGGAACCGGCCCATCAAGGGAAGCACCCTCCAGAACCGGCTGTGATGAAGCGGAAGCGGCTTTAAGAACCGTCTGTGCTAAAGCCGACTCAAAACCAGACTGAACAAGTGAAAAAAGTGTGTATGGCAGTGAGTGGCAGCCGTCTGAAAATGCACACAAAACCCCAACAAAAACACCCGAGACCATGTGACCCAAAAAACCTTATGCTTGGTACCAGGTACTGTGTGT
Organism: Parotocinclus cesarpintoi; assembly: GCA_034780495.1. NCBI lineage: Eukaryota > Metazoa > Chordata > Actinopteri > Siluriformes > Loricariidae > Parotocinclus > Parotocinclus cesarpintoi. Next base: position 2,340 of record JAUZSV010433036.1, on the reverse strand, counting down.
AAGCAGCCCACAAAAACAGCTGTGACTCCACCAAAAAGGCCTAACATTAAACCCCAATAAAACTTTATCAGCGTTCCTGAGGAAGCACAAATCAGGCTCCAGACAGGCCACCGCCCATCACCACACCTCCTGCCCCAGGCACTCTCTGCCCCTTGACTGACCACTGCAGTTGTGGGACGTTTTTGTTTCCGAATCTGTTCCCTGTGCATGGCTAACGCAATTAAATGTCCTGAGCTCATCACATGCCAAGACATTTTAGATAAAGAACAGTCAGAAAGCCAAAAAAAAAAAAAAAAAGGTCAGAGAAACTACTTCGCTCACTATCATCAACAAGCCGTCCTAAATAACGCATCGAATATGACAATGAAAATATTAATACATTATTTATACAAGATTTATTTCAACATTTTCTTTAATAGCCATGTTTTTATAATCAACCAGTTGCTCGTTCTATAAGCTCTTTTGCTCTGCTACCAAGAGGATGAGCTGTTCTACCCGGCAACCGAGCTCTGATTGGTCAGCCTGATTTGAACTCAGAAATTAGAACATAGTCGGTTGAAACGTTTTAAGCGGCTTCGCAGCGCAGTGAGAAAGACGGCTTCAATTTTCACGTCTTCCTTTTCATGACTTTTTTATGATCCTGTGATTTATTTAGGACGTGAGAGAGACAGATCCAGGAACCTAGACCAGGACAAGCAAGAAAAAAAAAGGGGATAAGGCCAGACTTTTTTTATTGCTTGTTTCGCGGATCCGCCGACGACCATATTTGAAGAATACCAAAAAAAAATACATTTAAAAAAAAAAGATATTTCTCGGATAAGCCGCAGCACCAATGGTTGAAATAAAAAAAAATAAAAATCATATATTTTTTTTTCTTTTTCCGCCCTCTGATTGAGCACCAACGATTTTCTTCTGTTTATTTTATTTTTTTCCATATTCACTTTAATTTAATTGTGGGTTAAATGAATTATTTTTAAATAAAAAAATGTATTTTTATTTCTTCCTCCTTCCTTGTATCGATTCCACATCGTCCTCGAGAAATTGAAAAAGTGCTGAAATATAAAGATTTTTTTTTTTAATTTTTTCCTCCCTCCTCAGTAGATTCTTAAGTCGGGACATCCGAGGAACAAGCAATTAAAAAAAGTCTGGCCTTAAGAAAAAGCAGCGTTTAGAGGAAGTTTTTCGGGGGTTCGCTGCTCACCTCGTGTCTGGATACGGAAGTTGATCTTGCTCTCTGAAGGGTGTGTGATGCTGTAACCGCAAAACTCCACATCAGGACTGCAGGGGCAAAAAAAACAAAAAAACAAGGCAGGGTCACGAACGTCCGTTTAACCATTTAATGTCCGGCTTGTTGAGAATTATATTGGTTCCAAACATATGACTGTAATGTCTCAGGACGTCTAGCACACCGGTGACGGGTACTGGGTTCAAATCCAGACAGGGTTATGCATGCAGACCCTCAGGGCTTCCCATGCAGGGCGCTCTTACCAGGGGTCGAACTGGAGCCCTGCGACCTTGACTGAGTTATATCGGTAAGGGCTCAACATTGGACCGTCCACCAGAAGGCTAATTAAGTTGTGACCTCCAGGACCAGGACCAAGGCGGTCCCTCTGCATGAGGCGCCAATGCTAAACTCTGCGCCCGTCCTTATTTCTTCTGATGGGATAACGCGTGGGAGCGTTCTTCACTCGCTGCCAAACAGAAATGCTGATCCAACGACGTTGCCCCATAAAACTTGCACCACTTTTACGGCCCGACTCGTACAGCAGCATGAGCATTCCCTTCCGTCAGCGGCGCCACGCTGCTTTTCGTTTTGTTCCCCGGCACCAGATCCCAACCATCTGCTCTTAAGATAGAAGATGCTCATCCAGCTTCGGATCAAATCAACGGATCTTCTCTATAACGGGTACTCATGGGAAAACATCTACTGTTCCCGTACATGGACTGCCTACCAAGCTGAAACCAGATGATCCGACCACTTTTACGACCCAAACAAACCCAAAAACATGGGGTTAAACAAGGCGACTCTGTTATTCCCTCATGCTCATTTTAGAACAGAACATGCCCTCAGAGCAGCTTGAGATCTAAATATCGAGGCCCACAGCACTAACTGAGCAAACCTGGGGCGCCAGTGGCATGAAAAACACTCTCAAAGGTTATAAGGAAGAAACCCCGAGCAGTCCAAGACCCATAAACAAAAACTGGATTGGATAATAACTGGATATACAGTCGATTCCGGTTAATGGGACCGCATCGGGACGTAATGGTTTTGGTCCTAATAACCGGCTGGTCCGATTAAACGAACATGCCCTATGTTACAAGACGGGACGTGCTATGTAA
>JAUZSV010433014.1:0-10196 GCA_034780495.1 Parotocinclus cesarpintoi | reverse complement strand
AAGTGTCTTAAGAAAGAAAACGCTCTAAAATGTGTTTCTGAACTTCATTCCTGAGAAAATAAATGTCTAAAATATGTCTTAATATAATGTTATCTTTATATAACCCATTTTATTTTATAACTTTTCTCTTAAGAGTTCTGTACACAAGTGGAATTCCTGAAAAGTTTGTTCTTTAATGATGTTTACCCAAAATTAAGAAAGCCTCACAAGTGAGCATCTAAATTTACCAAACTTAAGTAGTTAAATTATTAGAAATAAAGCTGGTATTATGTTACAGGATAGATTTTTCCTGCTGGCCATGTTTTCCTTCCATTTTGCTGTCCTCTAAGCAAATTAAACTAAATCTCCCGTCTCATACTGTAAGCTGGTAAATACTGCAAGAAACATCCTTCCAAATTTCCTAAGATAATATTTGAGACCTTTCCTCCCTTAACCCGAGAGTTTGCATTTATTTATTGTTTTCCTTAGATAAACACAGATACTTTACTAACCCCAAAGGGAAATTCAAGAAGGGCATTCATATATTATGCCACAACAAACTGTAGCAGCTAGTACAAAAACTCACGCTGTATCACTCGGGACTGTGGTAGCCTAGTGGTTAAGGTACTGGACTATGGACCAGAAGGTCCAGGGTTCAAATCCCTGAGGGTTCCTGAGCAAGGGCAACCCACAACTGTTTGGATTGTAAGACTGTATTGAACTGATCGTTGCAAGTCCCTCTGGATAAGGGTGTCTGCTAAATGCTGTACATGCAAGTGCAAAACCTCGTCATAGACCCCAACTTTGTCCTGACCAGGGTTATAGGGACTCACAGAGTGAATATGTAAATGCACCCCGAATGTGCTGGCAGGAGTAGCTGTGTCAGCGTCAAGGGATAGTCCCCCACCCAGCATATCCTCCCTCAAACAAAGCCAATTATGCCTGTACAAGATGCCTGATGTCTGGAATTTGCCGGGGAATTGGGCCAGCAACTCATTGTTGCGCCAACCGAACACCCGTTCTAAGTTCATTGCATTTGCCAAATGATGTCAGAGCTGTAAATGTAAGTGAGTGCATAATTGGTTGTTGCTTTGTCATTAAACAATGATCTTTGTACTTTTGGCACAGCCAGCCCTGATTATTACGGTGTCTGTATATATACACAAACATAAAGTATGCATGAGTTTTGTTTTTATATAGGGAGTTAGTGCCAACCTTCTTTCCAGCAGGGGTGGGAGTGAGGTTTACTGCGTGCGTTGTACCAAATCAGCTGCCTGCAGCCGTCATACGCACACGAGTACTCATCATCTCCGATCCCATAACCCTCCTGTTAAACACAGGCACACACACACAACAACGGTAAACACAATAAACGTATACAGAACTCTGCCACTATTAGACTAGATACACTACGGTAGCACTTTATAAAAATTCAAAACAACCAGAAAACTGGTAAAAAGCTAAAGTGGCAAGTATTTAGTGTGATCTCCCCTTACACTTTACCAAAATACAGATTTACACAATTTAGCAGCTTCATCAGGGTGCCAACTTTACCTTTCTACGGCCTTTTTTGTGCGGCAGCAGTAAAGAAACCAATTTTTTGAAAGGGGAACATAGTGAAAAGAATACGCTCAAAAAATTCTAAATCTCAAACATCAGAATGAAGATCAGTCCAAGTTTGTATCCAACCATCACCCGTATGTTATACATGGCCATAATACTCCTAAAGCAACAACCTAATGGTGGCCTGAGACTTTTGCACAATACTATAAATAAGTGTACCTTCTAATCTCAGTCTGATTAACTCTCTATTACAGAGCATCTGAATAACCAGGACATACATGGTTGAGGAATTTGCTGTCCTTGGTGGCCCAACCGATCTGCATGACCCCGGAGGTGATGACCGTGACCTCGTAGTACCAAACCCCGGAGTCGACGCAGAACGTGCAGCGCACGCTCTCAAACGACGACGCGTCACACCGCGCCTGAAAAAGAAGCCTTTTTGAAAATCTCTGCACTCCAAGAAGTGGAACTAGATTTGTTTTCGCTCTGCTCTCACCTCTAGTCCACTGGGAGAGATCTTGAGATATTCGCTGACGTCATTACTGTTGAGCATGGCGTTGATGTTGTTCAGGTTCACCTTCTCGTACGTGAAACGCCGACCCTCTTTTAGAACTGAGGTAACAGAATATAATTAACAGATACACCTGAATTCCACAGTGCATGTTTAATAAATGCTAGATTTTAACTAGTACTCGTTTAATGTCAATTACCCATTAAATTAAAATTCACAACGGATACACAGTGTAGGTGTTGTCTACACCCCTAAGGTCAACCCACACATCTACTGGCAGCAGCACACTGTGATTTTTTAGTCACACTTATTAAATACCATACATATAAATGCATTTCAACTGGTATGCATACTATAAAGCACAGACATTTACAATCAGTGTTAACTCAAAGCTCTAAATTCAAGTCCTATTTCTATCTAGCTGTGGTTTTGGGTCCTTAAGCAAATCGCTCTTGTGTGTTCCTGTGACAAACAAGTCCACACAGATTATGGCAGTGTGACGCGGCAAGACTTGTATGTTCATTTATTCAATTCAAATTTATTTCTATATTTCTTTTCACAATGGTGCATTGCCTCAAAGCAGCTTTACAATCTTATTTTATCTTAAAAGGCCAATCCCAAATTGAGCAAGCCTAGGGCGACAGTGGAAAGGAAAAACTCCCTTAAATTAGAAGGAAGAAACCTTGGAAGGAATCAAGACTCAAAATGGGACATGAACTCCATGAGTGGCCTAGATGTTAATTAAGTAAATACTTAAAAGTATATTAAAGTAATAGTAAAATTAAGTAAATAATATAAATTAAATCATTAATAATATTGAAATTAGTAAAAAAATACACAAAGACATCGATTTTAAAACAAAATCGATTTTAAAAATCAGTCCCCAGTGGGAGGTCCTTGGAGGCACATCGTCTCTGGGTTCTGTTGATTCATAGAGAGCAGCTTTGCTTAAACAATTAATAATGTTAAACACAATCAAATGCATTTTTGGAACGCTTGAATAAAACCGTAAAGAGACGGTTTTCTTTAGCTACACAAGTGGACACTATAAGCTTCAGTTTATGCCCCCCAGGGAACGAGCAGGAAATGAACAGTACATGAGCACTCACAGAGGTTGTCCAGACTCCACTGTGCACAGAAGCCAACTTGCCGTTTCAGATAGTCTGTGTGATCCGCCCATGACTCGAGGGCACTTAGCCGATCGCCGATACACGACTCTGACACGGTCAGTTTGTTTTCACCTGAAACCACACTAATAATTATGCTGGACTGTTCTGCACGGAGACGTTACACTATCATACGATAAGAGCAGAAGGAGACTCACTGGTCTGACAGAACTTCTCCAGAGCGATGAGGGCAAAGAGCATTAATGTAGGATGAGCCTCCGAGCTCTGAGAATTTAACAGGGTAGAGACAAATACAAAAGCACGATAATGAAACTTTGTAATGTACCCACAATATGAGAAAAAGTATTTTACAGTTTGCCAGCAGCTGTGCTTTAACAGTGAGCAGCATTTATCCTCATATATTACTTTTTACAGAAGCTACTACATGCACGACCATGCCACTGTGGAGAGTGAGCATTCAGACTAACTTTAGACCATAAACTGGTTCTCTGGTGCATTAAACTCACTCATATTCCAGATCCAAGAAACCATGGGAGGACCAAGACTCAAAATGGGACCCGTCCTCCATGGGTGGCCTAGATGGTAATTAAGTAAATACTTAAAAGTATATGAAAGTAATAGTAAAATTAAGCAAGTAATATTATTTAAATCAATAATAATATTTAAGTTAGTAATAAAACAAATAAAACAGATTTTAAAATAAAATTGATTTTAAAACCAGTCCTCAGTGGGAGGTCCTTGGAAGCACATCGGTTCTTAGTGACTAAATGACGGAGGGAGTTACTGCACACTGGTGGTGGTTGAATTATTAATCAAATTCAGGGTCGCACAGGGCACGGGACATACGGTGGGAACCAGCACATGGACAGAGCACCAGTCCATCGCAGGGCGCATGCACACACTGTTACGTCTCTCACTGCAGATCATTTGTAGGACTGTATTTTGACTCTCTTTACATGGGGGTATGTCATGTGAGCCGGTGTCAGCCAACCTCAGGATGCTGGAGGTCACGGATGTCACGTGTGTATTGTCCATATTTAGGCTGGCATAGAGTAGTGTATCCGCTTGTTCCGCTAAAGCAGACTGGATTTTCATTTATTTTTTTTAAATCTTCATAGGGCAGTATTACACAGCACTGGTCATGTAAGCAAGCCAATCAGAACACGAAGTGGGTGTGGTTACAGTAAGCATGCATCAAATTATACGCTTGCTGTTAGAGATGGACTTTTACTTCTTGAAATATTTTCTGAGGGCACTAAATAAAAGCCCAACAAGCGGCTGCTACTGGGACATTAAATCTAGACTTCCTTTTCCTATTCTTTTAATGGCCTAATCTAGCTTCAGATTCCAGACCAGCCCCCAAGTTCTGTTAGATCCCAGTCTACAGATACTAGATAAGATGTGAAAGGAAAGGGAGAAAATAGCCAACAGTAACGGTCACCACTCACAACGGCTACGAATATTTACAAGCTACGCAAAATCAGTATCCGAAATCCGAGAGGTGAACGTTGACTACGTCAATGAAAAGTAACAACAAAACAGGAAAAAAGCAAATGTGAGGAACTGCTTATGTCCATGTCCTGTGTTCTCTGGATAATTAATCTAATGCGTTCGAAGTAGTACCTTGGGGGGTGCAAAAGACAAACATCAAAGGTTTCTCACTTATCAACTTGAGATTGCACTACACTGCAAGCCTATTAGCTAAGATCTATTACATAATTGTCTAATTACCATTGTTTCTGATGATCATTACTAATCCCTCGTTCACCCTACAAAGCAATGAGTCACACAACAGGTCAGCCATTGTTTATGTGTAGTGAAGAGCTGCTCTTATCACTTTATAGCTTTACAAAGAACAGTGGTAAAGACGCTTACAACAAGCTGTCTCGTAATTAAGCATTACTGATTTACCTCCGTTTTATGTATCCTATCATGCTAAGAAAATCCAGCACAAGCTACAAGGCAGCAGTTTTTGCAGACTTTTGTTTATGTGCACAAAACTGTGCTGAATGGACTGTAGGGGAAGTTTGCAGGACAATGAAAACATTTCATTCAAGTACTGCTTGTGGTTCTTGTCTCCTTGCCATGGTCCCCAAGGTGGCGTATAATCTTTGCTGTGTAAATAGCGTGATATTTTGCAGTAGGAAAATGTCGCTCACCAGGCTCTCCAGTAAATACTCCAGGGTACCTGGGCTGAGGAGTGCAATGCTCGCCGGGCCTGCAAAAGACAGACTAATAATATTAATAATAATTCACCCAGAGAACGTATTATTTAGCTACCGAAACAAAATAAGAAATCTGACTCTTCTGGACTCGACAAAAAGTACAGAGATCCCTGGATAGATACACTAAGTGTGTGTGTGTGTGTGTGTGTGTGTGTGTGTGTGTTTAGAAGACTCAGCAGATCTGTCAGTGCATGGCATAAGAAGACAACAGCACACATTTTGATACCCAGCATAAAGCTTTTAACCCCTTGAGATACTAGTACATGCTTAGCACCACATTCAACAACTCGTTTAATAACAACCTTAAATCAGAAAAACTGGGACGGGAAGCAAACTATAAAATAAAAATCTATTCACTTTTAATTTGATGGAAGACCATGCCAAGACAAGACGTTTCATATGACATGCTTCACAGCACTTGTTAATCAAACATCCATTGTTTCTGACCTGCAACACGTTCCAGAAAAATGGAACGTGTTTCTATAGAAACTATAGTTTCTTGCTATAGAAAGTACACAGATTTTAGAGCATCATATTAATCTTTTATCTTTACCAGGGACAGTCAATACAAAAGTACGCACTACATATGACAAGGCCTGGCTACGGAACAAGAGGTTGCGGTTATTGGACCACCCTGCCATCTGAATGCAATAGAGAATGAGTGGAGAATTCTGAAACAAAGACCATGACAACAACGACCCTGTACTGTTGTACAGGATGAACGGGACAAAAATAACACCTCAAACACTTCAGCACTTGGTGTCTTTGGTGCCAAAACATTTATTTAGTGATGTGTGAAGGAATGGCAACATTATGAAGTGGTAAATGCTTTACTCCTCCAACTTTTTTTGAATGTGTTGAAGGCCAGACATGCAAGAACAGAAGATTTTTTACCAAATTAATAATGACCAAACTAAACATGCAATATTTTAAGTTTGTACAGTCTCCAATGAAATAAAAGTCAAAGTAGATTAATGAGTTAGATGATGCAGGTTTTAATGAGCAGGGTATCAATTAGCAATCGAGTTGTCTGAGGGCCAGAGGTGGCGTTATTTGCATGTATTTTAGCACCAACCGAAGTGATTTTTCCATTTTCACTCCAATCTGTCAATAGAGCAGGAGTTTAAGTATCTCAGGATGATGTTCACGAGTTTTTGGACAATGGCAACAATATGGCAGTCCCTGTACCAGTCTGTGGTGCCAAAGCAGAAGCACAGTCGATAGGTAGACATTTCAGTTTATTGATCAGTCCCAGTTCCTATCCTAATCTATGGTCACACGCATTAGGACGTGAACAAAAAAAAGACCACAGGACCAAGTAGCTGAAATGAGGGGTGGCTGGGCAAAGGATATAAATACTCCCAGACCAAAAAAAGTGTAAAGAATCAAATGGATTAAAATTAAGGATTTTAATTTTCTATATTACAAATCCTTAGCAAGAAACTTACTGTAGCATGGGATGGCTTTAACATTAATTTGTTGAAGTCATGTGGGTAAACATATTTAATATGGCACGACTCAGCGCTGATGGCTTGAGCTGATTAGAACGCATTTTACCGCTGGGTTGTGTTTAATGTGAAATGAAATATATCTACAGGATATAAATCCGGATTCTAAACAGGGGGCTTGGGTTGTTCTTAAGCCACTTTACGGTGTGAGAGACTTGTCGGAAATGTTTACAGCAACAGTTTTTTCTCCAGCACTCCAGCAGAAATGACTTGTCAGAGTGAAACAGCTCACCAAGACCAACAGCTGAAAAAGCTCCCACAACGTTACACTTCTTCCCAAGTGCTTAAATGTGGGAGAGGTGCAGACACTTCTCACCATACCTTAAAAAGACACCACGCAACTCAAACAGTGATTCCGTGCAGCTCTGCTGAACCACCCAAACTCTGCCATCTGTCATTGATGATGTTCTCAAAAAGCATTAGCTTTTTATACATCGTCTACATACCTGCATGAGACAATACTCTGCTGATTGTATTAGAGAAATTAAAAATCTTGTTTTCAGAGAACATTTTGGACTTTGATCTGGACTTTCACAACATACCATTTTATTTGCTATTTGCTAATACAGTCTTACAGTTCAAGAAGTTGTGGGTTATGGGCCTTTCACAGGGACCCAACTGTGGCAGAGATAGGATCTGAACCCTGGACCTTCTGTTTCACAGTCCAATACCTTAACCAGAAGGTCACCACAGTAACACTACTTTTGTGAACCCGTTATATTTTCGGTTGACAGGCCACCACTTTTTATGACTAAATATCTGATATATTCTCCCCTGTGCTGATCTGAGGTAAGGTAAGGTAAGGTAAGCAAGGGGCATTTAATGCCATCACATCTCATGGGACATTGTCCTGGTTGGAACGGTTAGAAGCAGGGCTTTCATGGGGTGATGGTGAAGGGACTCAGAGAGTAAAGATGGAAACAAGTTAATTAAACCATTGAATAGAGTACAGTTTGTACTTACCAGCGAGTTTTTCAGCGAGGCAGCCCAGCACGGCAGTGGTGTTGCGGTGCTTTGCGGGGATGAGAGCGTCCTGGCGAGCCACAGCGCCGCTCAGACTTAACATGTCCGACAACTTCTGCAGAGCATCCTGTATAAAAAGGTTTTTTTTTTATTTATTTTAAATTCATTTTTAACCGGTGTGGAATGGAATGATGAGGAGTTTTGATTTCTGGTGAAGGTCTACGGTCTTCTCAAAAACTAGGTATAAATAAAAATGAATGTGTGTGTGATGCCTGTGGATTCATGTATTCATTCATGTTTTGCCATTTCTGCTATGCATATATTCATACAATGATCATGTCTAATTTATTATTTCCTCTTGCTGTCAGGGTCTTCACTCCAACGGTGAACTTGTTGTGGGAGATGATATCAGACGGAATGACCAGCTATGCTAAAAATGCTCAATCTCCCATCTTTACGTACAAATATCACGTTTGTATTTAAATGTTTCAATGTATAATGTTAATTATGTTTATTACCCAAATGAAAATGGGTTTCCCTTCTGAGTCTGGTTCCTCTCAAGGTTTCTTTCTCTTAATCTCAGGGAGTTTTCCCTTTCCACTGTCGCCCTTTGGCTTGCTCATTAGGCACAATAAAATCTAAATTGCGACAATGTTTATGTAATAATGTAAAGCTGCTTTGTGACAACGTCTATTGTAAAAAGCGATTAGAATTGAATCAATATGTTTATACATATAGTTTAATGTAATATCGTTGCTGTGATGTAAGAATTGTCATTTTCTCTGATGAGGTATTCCCAACAGTTCTTTAAGGTTGCTTTCACAGTACCAGTTTTTCTCCATGTGTTGAGTATAGGACAATTTACAGCCGTCTCATTTTATAATGTATTTTGTTTAATAATTTAGTTGATTTATTTTATTACTAATTTAAATTGTATTATAAATTTGTTATTGATTTAAATTGTTATTTACCTAATTTTGCAAAAAATGTAATATTTATTTATTCAATTAACATCTAGGCCACCCATGGAGGTCGGGTCCCCTGGTGAGTCTAGGTCCTCTCAAGGTTTCTTCCTACTACTTTCAGGGAGTTTTTTCCTTGCCACTCTGGCCCCAGGTTTGCTCAATTTGTGATTGGCCTTTTAAGATCAAGATTGTAAAGCTGCTTAGAGACAATGCTCCACTGTAAAAAGCGCTATAGAAATAAATTTGAATTAGAGTGTGTTTAATCGCTTAAATTGATTTGCATAATCAGCATGCTAAAGCTGCTTCACCCATCAATAAATATTTATGTGTAATCTTCATACAGCTTATGATGCATCTTATAAACACTACTTGATCTAGACGGTTTTTAAATCTGTGTCTTTTCCATACTGAATTGATGATTTGGTAGTTTATCGTTTAAGAGCCAATTCTTCCTGCCCTTTGTCTGCTGATTTGAGGTCTGATGTTGGCATATGGCAGTGCTTTATCATTTTCTTTTAGTCTAGTGGACCTGTCACCCTCAAGATAACCTGCTTACCAATTCTTGCTGTTTTGACTACATCATATGTTGGGAACCTTCTTATAGCCTAGACCAGCTTTATGTAGAGCAGCAATTCTTTTTTTCAGATCCTCGGAGTGTTCTTTGTCATGAGTTGCCATGTTGAACTTCCAGTGACCAGTATAAGAGTGTCAGAGCAATAACACCAAATTTAATCACACCAGCTCCCCACTCACACCTTAGATGTTGTAACACTATTGAGTCACACAATTTGGCCATTTTCACGTAGGGGTGTACTTACTTTTGTTGCCAGTGGTTTAGACATTAATGGCTGCGTGTTGTTATTTTGAGGGCACAGCAAATGTACACTTTTATAAACACTGAAGGCTGATTACTTTACATTGTGTCAAAGTGCCATATCTTCAGTGTTATCCCACGAAAAGATAGATAGAATAAATGCACTTACTTTTTTGAGATACTGCAAAATCACTGGCTTGGGCATACCCCGCCACATGCCATGATTCAACACTAGTGCTAGTGGATCGTCTCAAAAGGGGCACAACTGTTGCATAAGACTATAGGACATAACTTAATATTTCTCCAACACATATTTAGTAAGAGGAGTTTTCAGAGCTGAGAGATTAAGCTGTTTCTTAAAATAAAAAAGGCTTTTCTTACAGATCTCCAACAAAATCTACAAAATTTTAGACAACATGTACTGTTCTGTGTCTAAGCACTCCGCTCTGACCAAAGCCTCACAGCTTCCTGCCTGGGTGTTCACGCTTAACAAATATCAGGGAGGAGGAAAAGCGTTTTATAAAGTACTGGAATAGAGCCC
>JAUZSV010433003.1:0-10197 GCA_034780495.1 Parotocinclus cesarpintoi | reverse complement strand
AAAAGTAGCACACCTGATATTAGAGTATAATTAACGGCTATGAATTTTTATGCAACTGCATTATATTTGAACTTTAATGTGATGTATTAACAGTCTTTACAAGGCTAAATTGCTATTGGTATTAGTGCTATTACACCATTAATTATGGCTTCCGTCTTAGTCCTGGCACTTCAAAACTTTCGTGCTGTGTCAGAGTCGGGAAAAGCTTTTTTTCTTCAGCCAGGTGTGTAGTCTTTTACTGTATGAGATACTAAAGCTCCTTCTGCGGAACTCACTGTATCGTCTGGTTTACTGATGTGAAAGTCAGTGAATTTACCTGAGGAGCTTTCGCCTTTGGCCGCTGTCATGTTTGGCTAAAGCTAGATGGACTTATAAATCTTGGACTTCTATTTTAATAGTCGACATAATCGTGACTAGTCCACTAATCGTGGCAGCCCTAGTTACAATTACGAAGTTTAATTTTGTTACTGACTAAATATTTATTTTCCACCAGAATTTAGAAAACAATGTGATTTCCTGGATTTGTTTCTCAGTTTGTCTCTCATAGTTGAAGTTTACTTATGATAAATCCTATTCCTCCTCCACCAGCACATCACAATTCCATTGACTCCCACCTTTGGATATTAGTGGTTTTAAAAAACGTGATTTATTTTTTATATGTTTGAGCATTTCTGAAATTTCTTAGCTGAATGAATGGATTTTTTTAATGGATGACCTTTGTTTCCCCAGAGATTTACCCATGTAGTCATAGAAGTGTCATTGGACAAACCTGCTGAAGATTCCTCACATGTGCAGTGTGCCTTTCTACCTGTTTACACTATTTATTACCTTTTGTTTGTAATCAAGTAACATTCAAACATTGTGTTTAAACATTTTACATAATTTCTGATATGTATTCTGCTGTGTAAATTCAATAAAAAAAACTGAAAAAAAATTTCATCATCATGTTAAGCTAGTAAGTAAATATGTACATTCTTAAAAAGTTCAATGGGTTTCAATAAAGTTCCCATGGAGCTAAATCCTCACCATTTTTGTGAAATTACTTGAAATCTAGTAAATATTGTCTGCTCAGAAGCTGAACTGAACTGTGTCCCAATTGCTCAACTATGTGTCTTCAACTTTAGACAATAATTTATTTCTTTTTATTATTATTTTGGCCTTTACTAAAATGTTGCTTTTTTCACATTTTAGGTTGTGGTCCTGAGCTAGAATGTATAGTTTTTTACAAAAATTAGGGGAGATTTCAAAATGAAATATGTCAGTTCAGTTGAATTAAATATTATTTGAAAAGGCACACCTCTGTTTATGTACCAGTAAGGTTCCACAGCGACCAGTGCATATCAGAGTCAAAACCAAAGCATGAGGAGAAAGCTATAAAGAGTTTATAGCAACCAGGACACAACTCTATTTCGGTCGGTTCCTTCCAGCTTTGCTTAAATTGATTCATTTCCCCAGATAGCAAGCAAATCGCCAACTCTATCGCTGTTTTACTGCTCTGAGCACAAAGGCGCGTGAAATCTGATCTAACCTTTCACGATCAAGTTGCATGTCCACATATCGGATACGTATCCAATCTAGGACCACATATAAAAGTCTTTTGCAAAATGATTTGAAAAGATCGGATTTGACATGTTCACACAGCCTTGAAAAAAATCTGATCTGAGCCGCATTAAGGTACAAAATCGGAATTGAGTAAACATGGTAATGCAAAAGTAGCCTGAGTTCTTTTGGTGCCCTTTTTGCTATTACTAAACAGTCTAATGTAATCTACACTCACCCGCCCTCCTGTGATAACCAAATCAGCTGAAAAGACTCACTGGAACAAGGCTGCAGGCCCTGATGGGGTCCTCACCAGGGTGCTTAAAGCCTGTGACACCCTACTGCATCACGTCTTCAGTATGAGCCTACAGCGTGTCCCTGTGTTGTGGAAGACATTCTGCACTGTTTCTATTCTGAAGACGCCGTGACCCAGTGAGGTTAAGGACTACAAACCAGTAGCATTGATGTCCTACATCATGAAGCTGGAAGCTTGGGATTTGGGACACCATCCGGCCTGCTCTTCTGGGTGACAAGCTGACAGCGATGCAGGTAGACACTCCCCTCATGTCCTGGACTACAGACTACCTCACCAGCAGACCTCAGTACACATGTGTGCAGCACGGCGTGTCGGACAGAGTGATCAGCAACACCAGGGCACCACAGGGAACTGTCCTCTCTCCCTTTCTCTTCACCACGGACTGAGACCTGTCACCTTCAGAAATGTTTTGATGATATAGCGATAGTTGGATACATCAGTCACGGTGTTATGGTGCAGAACAGAGCTACAGTGAATTACTTCGTCACATTTTGCAAGTGGAACCATCTGCAGCTCAACTTGACAAAGACAAAGGAGCTGGTGGTGGACCTGAGACATAACGAGGCACTGGTGACCCCTGTGTCCATCAGTGGGGTCGGTGTGGACACTTGAGTATTATAAGTATCTGTGGGTGTACATATAGAATAAACTGGACTGGGTTAAAAACACTGAAACTCTCTACAGGAAGGGCCAAAGCCGTCTCTAATATTTGAGACGACCAAGGTCCTTCAACATCTGTGATGTTTTAATTTTAATATATATATAACGTATACACTACCACTTTACTATATTTTTATTTAACATTACTTTTGACTTAATTACTTTACCTTTTCTATTGTATTTGTATTTTACATGAAGTATGGAGCATCTGTAGCAACTGCCGTTTCCCCCGGGGATTAATAAAGTATTCTGATTCTGAATGTCTGGTCACTCTCCAAAAGCCGTGTTGGTAGAGTAATGCAGGGATGGATGAAGTTTCTTCCATCTGCACACAGGATTTCTTGTTCAGCTCTCTTACCAAGGTGTTTTCTTTAGCTTTCTCCAGATCTGTGCCTCCACACAATCCCTTCTCTGAGCTCTACAAGCAGTTCTTCCATCCTCGTGGCTTGGTTTTTGCTCTGAAACACATTGTTAGCTGTGAGATTTTATATAGACAGCTATTTTTCTTTCCAAATTAGGTCCAGTCAGTTGCATTTCAAGATGTAGAAAACAAGTTCAGGAGAAGTGGGAGGGCCCCAGAGCTACATTTCAAGCATCATGGCAAATTATATGAATACTTGTCCTTATGCTTATAAAATATAATTTTTTCTTTTGAATAAATTTGGAAAAATTCAAAAAGTTTCCACTTTATTATTGTTATTATTATTATTGTTGTTGTTTTTATTATTGGGTACTGAGTATAGGACGATGAGAGAAATGCTTCTTTAATTTTGCATCAAGTCCATCACATGAGAAAAAAGTGGAAGGGTCTAAAGACCTTACAAATGCATTGTAACATTTACATTTACAGCACAGACGCCCTTATCCAGAGCGACTTACAACTTATACAGTCTTACAATCCAAGCAGTAGTGGATTAAGGGCCTTGCTCAAGGGCCAAACTGTGGTAGCTTGGCAGAGGTGGGATTTGAACCCTTGACCTTCTGGTCCAGAGGCCAGTTCCCTAAACGCTAGGCTAACACAGTCCCAAGGTAAGGTGCATTACGTGTTTAATTTACAACAATGGTACATTAAAAACTGAATTATATAATGTGTAGTTTAAATTTGGTTTTAACTGTAAGCTGGTGGACTTCTGAGGTTTTGAATGAATGATCCGATCAGTCTCTGTATCTGTGTAATGCTTGACCGGGCTGGAAGGCACTAGCAGATCGCTCCTGCATCACCTGTGCCGCTAATATTTTATTTAGAATTCAGATGAGTTTGGGCAAAGATCGGTATCTATTTGAAAGCCAATAAACATTAATACACTAATGTTGACTAAACGAGTAGTGAATATGTCTATAGTTAGATGGGTGATATTAATCAGACTTAATATTCTTCAGCATACAAAATATTACATTCCTCAGCACATTATTAAAATGCGTAACTAAAGGTTTAACAACTACGAAATAAAATAAAAAAACTAACAGTAAAGGAATGTGGCCAATTGGCAATGGAATCTGGTAATCGTACATTTAATGAATATGACAATCTTGATCTACCTAAAACTAGCTAAAAAGTTGTCTAGATGTCTGAAGATCAAAATATGATTCATCGGTTTGGTCAACGCTGTTTTATTAACAGGGGCTTAACACGTCTTCATATTTTGATACTTAATAAAGAGAAGATGGAATAATGTCCTGAAGCATATACAGAATAGGAGCTACACTCACCTACTGTACATATTGTGTGTACAGTTACAGTCATTTTGCTACAAATCACAGTATGTATTAAAAAAAAAGAAGATTTGCTTACTTGACAGTGGTGATGATTAAACTCCAACAACAGCAGAGCACACCAGACGATTTTAAATATTGTAACGTGTGAACTGCATTACAAGGCTCTTATGCTTAAAGTGCATAATAAAGATGCTTTGATTTTAAACACAGGGCCTTAAAGACATTTTGCGCAATACGAGAATACTAGTATACAAAGACAGACATCGGTCGTAGGCTTACATCAATGTAACAGTGTGATATTACAGCCAATTGTGCACTAGACTAAATCTCCTCTTTCATAATTCAAGTAAAAGCAACAACATACTAGCTCACAGCATATTTCACTTTGTCAGTTTAAATAAATGGACAGCAGGTAAATAAAACAAAACCAGATGCAATTCTAAATCTCTGGTTCTGCTGTAATTTGTATCAGAAGCATTTAAAATGGTAGAGATGGCCAACTCCATGTCGTGAAGAGGTCCTAGTATTGTTCCTTCAGAATGCAATTGAAGGCAAACAAAATTTTTGCCCTTAAGCAAGCCAGCACAGTTAAGTATGTGAAATGTCTTAGACATCCTCATTCACTGCTGAACAGATGAAGCATAATCTGGGCGCCGGGTCTGGATGATTTTGTGGTGTGCACGCCTTCCGCCCTCTGTCTCTTCCTCACCACCAGAGCTGTCTTCCTCACACACATGAACTATCACACTAGGAGTTGTGTTGGTCCCAGTGTGTAACTCATACTGCTCACCTAAAATGTGAATTAAAAGATAAACATTTATACTAGGCAAATAAATATACATATAACAATAAACCAAAACTGTAACAAGAATGTGGCATTGTGAACAGCTCACTCCGGTTCTATTAGTAATGATATACAGTCAAATCATGTTATCCAAACATAACCCAATTCCTGGTGAAGCCATTTATTATTGAGCAATTGCGTTTGCCCTTTTTAAATCATAATGACAACAGAAACTACACTAATCACCCTGCTCATACCCTGAAAGTTTTGACATTATAACATACACAAAATTGACACATGCAGGTTTAAATGTCTACTAAAAGTAACTGTCCTCACCTGTTATCTACTTGCTTGTAAATAGAGTGTGTGTGTGTGTGTGTGTGCGCGCGTGTGTGTGTGTGTGTGTGTAAAAAGTCTGTGAGATTATGGGATCCTGACAGACCCCTGCATGTTTCATCCAGTGTTACCACTGACCTTGTTGGATTACGAGCCATGGGGGAAAAGGATATAAAAAGATGTCCAATGAATTAAGAATGTGTTCAATTAGCAGTGTTCAAACTCCAAGAAGTGGAAAATGAAGGATTCTGTTGAAACAGAGAAAAGGTCAGGTAGACCAACAAATATTTCAGAATCAACTGCCAGGAAAATTGTTCAGAATGCAAAGAAAAAGCCACAAATAATGTCAGTTGACATACAGGACTCTCTGAACAATAAAGAGGCTCGTGAAGAAAAATGGGTTGCATGGTGGAGTTGCCAGAAGAAAATCATTACTACACCAATGCCACATAGCAGCCCGCTTACAATATGCCAGACAGCACAGAGACAAACCTTAACATTTCTGGGACCAAATTTTTTGGCGTGATGAAACCAAAATTGAACTTTTTGGCCCCAACCATAAACACTACATTTGGAGAGGAGTCAACAAGGCCTATGATAAAAAGTACACCATACCTATTGTGAAACACAGAGGTGGGTCGGTGATGTTTTGGAAAGGTGTAAGCTGCACAGGGAACTTGGTCAAACTGGAATGCAGCATTTTATCTGAAAATACTGGAGGAAAATTTGCACTCATCAATCCAGAAGCTGTACATGGGACGCACTTAGATGTTCCAACATGACAACGATCCAAAACACGAGGCTAAGTCGACCTGTCATTGGCTACAGCAGAAAAAAGTGAAGGTTCTGGAGTGGCCATCTCAGTCTCCTGACCTAAATATCACTGAGCCACTTCGGTGAGATCTCAAATGTGCAGTTCATGCAAGAAGGCCCAAGAATATAAAGGAACTGGAGGCGTTTTGCCAAGAAGAATGTGCAGCTTTACCATCTGAGAAAATTAAGAGCCTCATCCACAACTACCACCATATACTTCAAGCTGTCACTGATGTTAAAGGAGGCAATACACGGTATTAAGAACAAGTGTACGTAAGCTGTTAATCAGGGTGATTTGGGTAGGTTCTGTTGTCGTTATGATTTCAAAAGGGGAAACACAATTGTTCAACAATAAATGGCTTCATCCAACCACTAAAGATTGCATAACAAAACAGTTTTTGTATTATCATTTATATTCTCTGAAAAACAACCAAAAAACGACCAATTCCGCCAGGGTATGTAAACTTATGAGCACACCTGTATGTATGACACAAATCCTACATCTTATGTAAAAATGATTCATGCTTTGTCGTCTTCAAACCTCTTCACCCCACTCAAATGAAAGCATAATATATTACACTGCATACAAAAAATAGGGGATAATGAATTTGTAGTGATTAAAAAATAATCGTTATTATTAAGCAATATAAATAAAGTGCCCAGATAGAAATGTGGGATTGCTGCATAACTTGACATGCAGTTATGTCTCAAGCAGATATGTAAATTATTATAGCTGTGGTCTGATTAAACACCTACTGACCCTTTCCCCTACTGATGAAAAAGGCTTTCACGGTCGGAAGGCAGGCCCAGAAGGGGGCATGTCTAGTAGTCAACAATCTCTAACCAAGAGGTCCAAAACCTGAGGGTAGCCTCTGAAAACCTTTAATAGCAGTGGGGGAAGCACTTTATGGTCTCTTGTGGTAAGACGCAGTGTCTAATCATACCTGTAATCATTTACATATCTTCTGCAGTGACCTAACTTGTGACGAGTGGTGCATGTTGAATGAATATCCTAAAACATCATTATATTTTCACACAAGTCATAAAAATCCATAATATGAACACAATTAAACAATTGTGACAAAAATATTATACTTTATCATTTATTTAAGAAAATGATCCTCTGTTGATTGGATGAGTGGTAAAAGTATGTGAACCTCTAGGATTAGCAGATAATTTGAAGGTGAAGGTATAAGTAAATAAAGACGTTTGGTAAAGATTAGACAGACAAGCCTGAAGGTGTTTGAAAAGATTTGGAAATAATTGAGGCCAACATAGAATATTCTAATTGAAATGTGAAACATTGTGTCTTGAGAATGGAAATCCCTTCATTCCAGCGTAAACAACTCATTTCGTCTGTTAACTGCGGTGGTGCTAGTGTCATGGAAGGTAGATGTCATCGCCAGCATAAATTATACCAGCAAAATTCAATAGGAAAGACACAAGTTGGTGCCAAAGAATGGCTAAAGAACAATACAGTTCTTGAAGTAAATAATGTTTCAGAATATCAATAGAACGGTACTTTCCTTTACATTCACCATTTTATATGTGTACTATTGCAATTGGATATAATTTATAAAACAAATTTAGACTTTGGTGGGGTATGCAGTAATAGCATTACTGATAGTGCCATGCTTTTTTGTTACCTGGGCCAAGTTTCGAGACAGCACACAGCAGGTCATAATTAATGATGGGTGTAGCATCCTGAGACTGCTCCCAGCCCACTGGAGGAGAAGCAGGAGGAGAGATGAGGAACTGCTTCTCTGGCTTTGGGGGTTCTAGTCGAGAACTACCTATCTGCACTGTCTGAGAGAAATAAATCAACAAAGTGAAGAGTAAAAAAAAATATTATATAAAATATTATAAAAAATATTATGGAATTTATAACACTGATTCAGTAATAATCAGGGATCTAATGTTAAGTAATCCTAGCTTAAGTTTAAGATTATTATTTACACAAGAGCTACCTGTGTCAGGAAATCACATTGTAGGATTTTAAAAATAATTTATTTGTAAATTATGGTGAAAAATAAATATTTAGTCACTAACAAAAGATAAAGTTAGTACTTTGTAACATAAGCTTTGTTGGCAATGACAGGTGAAACGTTTCCTGTAAGTCTTTACCAGGTTTGCTGCTATTTTGGACCATTCCTCCATACAGATCTCCTCTAGAGCAGTGATGTATTGGGGCTGTCGCTGGGCAACACAGACTTTCGACTTCCTCCACAAATTTTCTATGGTTTTGAGATCTGGAGCCTGGCTTGGTCACTCCAGTATCTAAAAATTCTTTTTATGGAGTCACTCCTTCGTTGCCTGAGCGATTTGTTTGGGATCATTATCATGCTGGAAGAACCAGCCATGTTCCATCTTCAATGTTCTCACTGATGGAAGAAGGTTTTGGCTTAAATTCTCACGATACACAGCCCTGTTCATTCTTCCCTTAATACGGATCAGTCGTCCTGTCCCCTTTGCAGAAAAACAGCCCCAAAGCATGATGTTTCCACCCCCATGCTTCACAGTAGGTATGGTGTTCCTGGGATGCAACTCAGCATTCTTCTTCCTCCAAACACGACGAGTTAAATTTTTACCAAATAGTTCTATTTTGGTTTCATCTGACCACACATTGTTACATGTTTTTTATTCTTCCTTATAGGCCTGTCCATTACTGTTTGACAATAGACTGTCACATGATACAATGCTGCGGTTAATAAAAATAAAACTATTGCATTTAAGCTGCAGAAACTGCAAGTGAGAAAGTGAAGAGGAATGAAAAGAAGATGAATAACAAACTAGGCTAGTTAAATTCAAATAATAATATAAAATTATAACATTTATTTAGTAATTTTCTATGACTTGTTAACCACATTTATTTATCACTACTGACTTATATTAATGTGGGAGTAAACACTGGACATATACTTTGTGACCTGGATTCGACAAGGTGCTGAAATATTCCTGGGACATTTTGGTCCTTATTGACATGATTGTGCCATACAGTTGCTGCAAATTTGTCGGCTGCACATCCATGATGTGAATTGTTTTACAAGAAGGTTATTAAATTGTTGTATTAAAAACTAATAAATGCATTATTAAGTACTCATAATGGCTGCGTAGTGCTATTTTAATAGAAATCTTTCTTTAGAATCAGATTTGAGCCAGCAAAATAAAAAATATATTTTGGTTATTTGCAAAAATTTGGATCATTTGATAGCACTACTATATATGTTTATGAAAATACCAACCTGAGCAAAATAAAGTCGCATTTCTTTGCCACTGAAATCACTCTTGTGGAGCTTTACCCTGGCCTGCTCCGCTGCAACAGCACTGGTGAAATTAATTCGGACACGGTGAAAGCTTTTGAAGAACTGGAAATATACTCCTTCATCAAACTGATAAAAAAGTGTCTCGAACAGGTCCTGATGAAAAAAGACAAAAAAAAAAAAGACATCAAAGTGACAAGAGGTGAATAGACCTTTTAGAATAACACCTATGCACAACCCCAAATCAGCAAAAGTGCAAAATTCATTAAAATGCATAACATACACACACGCGCACGCACCCCAAAATGTATCTTACATTTACGTTGACTTTTCTTTAATTGCACACAGTATGGACCTGAGCTATGTCATGTTTTGTCTGGTGAATTTAATTTAATTTGTTAATAAACATTCTTCCATTTCAGTCCTGCAGCATATTAGCATGGTAAAGAATTTTCCACTTTGTAACGTTGCAATTCCTTTTCACCACACTTAAAATACATTTTGGCTGAAAGGACAACTTAGCAAGTTAGTGTTACAGGTGGGACAGTGGTAGCCTAGCGGTTTAGGTACTGGACCATGGACCAGAAGGTTCATGGTTCAAATCCCACCTCTGCCAAGCTACCACAGTTGAATCCCTAAGCAAGGCCCTTAACTCACAATTGCTTCTATTGTAAGACTGTATGAACTGTAAGTCCCTCTGGATAAGAACGTCTGCTAAATAATTTAAATGTTATTTTGCCCCATCCTTCCTGCAAAGACAACTTAAAATCGAC
>JAUZSV010432992.1:0-10197 GCA_034780495.1 Parotocinclus cesarpintoi | reverse complement strand
ACATTTTTAATAGGAAACAGGTCTGGACTGCAGACTGCTTTGATTTCAGCATATGTTGCTTAGGCCCAGAGAAACCGGCGGCATTTCTGGTTGTTGTTGATTTATGCCTTTTGCTTTGAATAGTAGAGATTTAACTAGCACTTTTTCTGGTTTTCTGAAGTGTTCCTGAGTCCATGTGGTAATATTCATTACAAAACAATGTCAGTTTTAATGCACGGGCATTCAATGTTGGTTTTCACAGTTGCCACTTACTTGCAGAGATTTCATCAGATTCTCTGAATCCTTTGATGATATTATGGACTGTAGATGATGAAATCTCAAAATTATTTGCTATTGCATGTTGAATGTTGTTCTTAAACTGTTGGACATTTATGGCATGGCAGTTAGCAGACATTTACATTCATGGCATTTAGCAGAGTGACTTACAACTGAGATAATCTTACAATGTAAGCAATGGTGGATCAAGGTCCTTGCTCAAGGACCCAACTTGGCAGAGGTGGGATTTGAATCCTGGAATATTAGGTTCATTCAGGTCCAGAGTCCAGTACCTTAATTGCTAGGCTACCAAAGGACTATTTGCTTATGCAGTTGTGAACATTGCTTGTGAACGACTGAGCCTTCTGTTGATGTTCCCTTTATACCCAATCATGACACTCATCTGTGGAATGTTCTTGAAACTTTTTTGGACCGTGTTGCAGGCATTAAATACCAAATGAGTGAATATGTGCAAAAAAACAATAAAGTTTGAACATTAAATATATAGTCTTAGTGTATGCAAATAAATATTTGACTTTTTGTCAGAATTGCAAAAAATGTATATGGACTGTAGAGCATTGTTCACATCAGCAAAAAGTCACACACTGGGTTACTGAAAATGAATGAATAAATGGGTATAAGAACATTAATTCCATATCCAATCAACATCCATGCTATTCAATGTCAGAGAACTTAAAATTATAATAAATTATTTTATGAAAATAAAAAATCTGCCTTTTAACTTTTGGAATTTGTTCTCAACAGTTAATCTATGAGTAGAGATGAGAGTTTGAGATTACACAGATTTTTTTTTACATTTACATTACAATAGCAAAAAAACTACTATGTAACCATGGTAATGTCTGATGAACGTCCATTCTGCTCAACGTCCTGTTTCACAGAAAAAGTAATGGAACAACGTACGTATGTTAAAAGGCGCGTGCCTGTATGTAACATTAACAACAAAATATGACCCCTTTGGTGTTCCATAGCCGTCATTAGAATTCCGTAGACAGAGGCAATAAGGATCATCAGTGCATCAGCTGAACCCCAGTCAGGATGTTTTTTAAACATGGGCATGCTCAATTGTCAACCGAGGATATATAAATGCATTTTCCTTCTACTGCTGTGTCTTCACGTACAGTGGACAGAACGTAAGTTTTCTGAAATATAATTATTACACATAAAATAAATAGAAATAAAATGAAAGCACCTCCATATTTATATCGAGCTTGTTTTCTTCTGTGACCGGGTATATACAACTAGAAAAAGATTTAGAATTACAGCTCTATATGTCTCTATATGTTTTCATGAAATTGAGGAGACAGAAGTTTAGGCTAAATGTTGTTTGGTACTAAATGTGGAACAATAATTTTACATCTCTTACGTTTATTTCCGACGGCCAGATGAGTGAAATGACTTTGGCTGAAGTACGAAATAGATATTAGTGGTATTTTCCAATAATGAGGTATTGATTAATCTTTCCAGTTATATATAGTGTAGCATATAGAAGTATTTATCATTATGTTCGTTTATTAGAAACTTGTCTGTTAGACCTGCAATGCATTCAAAGTATTTAGTTGCTCTACGTTTATAAAAAATTGTATAGAATAATATTTAGTTGCCCAACGTTTATAAAAAAAAAATGAGTGCATTGCAGGCCCATTGCATTACATATTACATAGCGGAATAATCATTTATTAGCCCATTTATGGAGAATTGTGTCACATTAGATGTATTTTCAATACAATGCCTTTAAAAAGTATACTGCTCACAAAATTAGGATATAAAATAATTCTTAATTTGCATTGAGCAGTGATGTTAGTAAATACTGTGTCCATAACACCCAGTTAGAAAATCTCTATTATATATAATTTTATATCATTTATCTGACATTCTCTGCATTTGGGTGAATGTGCATTAGTTGTATGGAAATAAAGACTGGATACTGAACACTGATTTTATTTGGGTAATAAACTGTCATGAAAAATAACATATGCCACTATTAATATATTAAAACACTTTACTGCAGACATGTGCTGATCTTCAAGAAACACTGTCTATAAAACCCTGGGCTGTGAATGAGGATTATTAGAAATGAAAATGATCCTCATGAAAAGCACTCAAGCTACCCTGAAACAAGCCCCTTATCTGCTGACAGGATGCTAACAATCACCGTAGCAACCCTTTGTAGAGCAAGTTGCCATAGTGATTGAATGCTTAATTTTGATACTAAAGCTTGTCCTTGCAGGATTTAAAAGGACATTTGCTTACAATTCAACATTTAGTGCATGATGGAGGATAAAGTTTATTAGCGTTTATGTACAGGCATAAGTAACTGTTTGAACACGACAAATATATGTTTTATTAAAACAAGCAACATTACTGTTTATTTTTTAAGTTTAATGTATAAGAAATACGATACATTTTAATTTGGCAAATGCAAATGTACTTCTAAAGCATAGGCTGTAAAAGCAAATTCTTTCCTTATTGCAAGTTGAACAGTTCATTAGAAAAGGTACTCTTCAAACCAAGATGAAATCTCATAGAATATGAAGTACTGATACTAAAATTTCTTTAAGTGCTGTATTGTTAGAAAATGAGGACTGCATATTTAGAAGTAAAAATCTGTCCAAGCAAAGATACCCACATTAATTTAAAATACAATGTCATCAAATACTAAACCTTTGTAAACTCTGTCTTTTAGCTATTGTTTTGAAATGACATTTTATAGAAAAACATGACTTGACTTAACACAGGAAATATATTGTGACACAAAAAATAAACATTTCAGTGTCTCAGGTATAGGTGTATGTAATCGTTGTCATGATTTAGGGTTGTGTAGGAGTTAGTTTTTTCCTTTGGTTTATTTAACATCACTTTAAGCATTAATGTTTACTAAAAGACACAAGTTTATAGTGATACAAATGGATACACTGCCCAGTAGCAGTCATGTCGAAAATATTATGCTGATAGAGGAAGGAATAGATTCTATAACATACTGGAAGTCATTGTCCCACAATCACTGAACAAACTAAAGCTAAAAGGAATATGGATATTACAACATGGCAGTAAATTAATGCTTTGGAATGACCCTTACAACACCTGCTTTGGTTGTTATTGAATATACTGTATGTTGTCATGCATGCTGTGGTTGGAGGATTATATTATAACATATTTCTGAAATAGAAGCATTCACAAAGGAAGAGTTGGGAAAACAGATAGTTATCTATTACAGGAAACACTTTTCTGCTTTGATTTCCAAAGTTTCCAAAAATTCACATATTTTTATGATTTAAATTTGTCAGTGGGCTCATACTATAAACAGTAATACTAAAACTGATACTGCACATTTGCAAAACATGCTATATTTAAGTTTTCTAAAAAGAGATGTTTTAGGGTAAAATGTGTGTAAACAAATTCAACTATATAAAAATATTCTTGTCAACTGGCATGGACTAAAAGTATTTAGTAGAAATAGTATACTGAAGTGTGTTGTTTTTATTGAAAACAACAACAAGAAAAAATAATTTCCTTTTGTCACATAAAGAAATAGTCCAAGGAATATATTATGTTTTTTTGTCCTTTACTTATTTAGGGAAGGTCAACAGTCTGGAATAGAGACTTCAGATGATGACAAGCACTCTTACCAAAGCTTAAACAGAGCAGATGATTATAGAATTATTAATGAACAGCTCAGAGTATGTGATGAGGACCTGATGACTTCTCAGGAAAGCTGTATTGTCCACATTTAATATCTAACAAGGATAAAAATAACCTTGTCATTGAACTTTGTACACTGCTCACAAAAATTAAGGGATATTTAATTATGTGACTTTTAATTTTGAAGTATCCCCTAATTTTTGTGAGCAGTATATCTTCGATGTTAACCTCAGCATTTGCTCATTTGCATTTATGGTTTGTGAAGGTGTGTTAAAGTGATCGTGACAGTAAATAATGATTTTGACTGATCATATAATACTGTGTAATTTGTGGAAAAGTGAGTTTTTGTAATAACTTAATTTTATTGCAAGTAATGTGCTCATTGCCATGTAGGGATAAGCTTCTGGTGTACACAGATTTATCATTCCATCTTTGTTTCACATTTATGTACAGCTCTACTGAAGACTTCATCTCTGTGCATGTCCAAGCCCTGCCAAAATGGTGCGGAGTGTCGAGATGATCCCTCTACCTTCTTATGCCAGTGCCAGGTGGCAGCCCTATCCAGTCTGAAGTGCACATCGTCCAATGCCTTCTGCCAACCACACATCTGTCAGGGAAATGCCACTTGCCAAACTACTGGTGCCAGTCCTGAGCTGTTATCATGTAGTTGTGGGCAGGGTTTAGCTGGGCAGGCTTGCCACTCCAGTGCTAAGCTGTGTGCCCAGAGGCTGTGCCACAAGAGAGCACGCTGTCTAGCCGTGGGCCAAAAGGGCCCTGGCTACATTTGCCTCTGCCAGCCAGGCTATGCTGGCAGTCAGTGTCAGAAAGAGGTAGACCAGTGTACTCCCAACCCATGCCATAACAATGCTATTTGCCGAAGCATGTCAAATGGGCCCCATTGCTTCTGTGTGCCAGGCTTTCAGGGTGAGCTCTGTGATATAAACGTGAATGAGTGCACTTCCCAGCCCTGCATGAATGGAGCTACTTGCATAGACAACATTGGTTATTATGAATGCTTCTGTAAATCAGGATACACAGGTGAGTAATTAAGAAATATACAGTACAGTACAGTCAGTACAGACCACACATTACTTTACGGGTATGCATAATTTAATGTTCATCTGATCAATGTCAATTCCTTTTAATGGCAAAGCTCTAAAATCTTTAAAAGCTCTAAAAGCTTTAAAATCTTAATTTGGATATTAAAATGTGTCTTTTAGTGCTGAACTCTGTGACTGTAAACACACTCAAAATACCAAAGACAGTGGACAGCACTGCCTGCCATATGATGTTAGAGTATACAGTCCTGTACTGAAATATAATTATCTTACTTTGTAATTATTATAATAATAATAACATACCCCTGTGTTGGTTGCTTATTTATTTACTGGCAGTTGATTATTGTTGTTTTGTTGCACTCTAGTGCAGTGTGTTTGGCAGATTCTGCCCAGCTGGCCACACAAGCCAATTAAAGCTATTGATCTACAAGCAGAGGCGGGGCTTAAAGAGCTCAGTTCATGTGCTTGCTTGCTTATTAGTGCATCTTTAGACTAGAGACTTCAACATCGGGTACAAGTTCCTAGTGTTTATATATATATGACTGCTACTTATTTGTAACCGGTGGTAAATGGTGTTTTTACAACCCCAATTCCAATGAGACTTCTGAGCTCCTCAGAAAAGAAAATTGATCCTCATCAAACTGAAAAAGGTTACATAACCATTACATTCCTACAAGTTGATGTGCAAGACTGAGCAACTTACCAGAAACATTTAGTTGCAGCTGTTGCTAGTCAAGGTGGTCACAATAGTTCTCAAAAGTAAATGTTCATATACTTTTGCCACTTACAGGTTGGTGTAAAATATTCAAAGACATTTGTTCACAAATATTTCAATTTTTTCTTAAAAACTAAATGTATTCATTTATTGATTTTATTGTCTGCTAAATCCTGGCTAGGGTTGCAGAAAATCCAGCTTCACAGGGTGCAAAGCAGGAACAATCCTAGACAGGGATCAGTCCATTGCAGGGCATATACACTTACATGCTCTTACACACACTCACAAATTAATGACACTTTAGAAACTCTAACCATTGGTCTCAGATATAGTTTCAGAAAACCAGCCCGTGTGGTTATTTACAAGAAACAATAAAGTTTATCCGTTTGAAAGTTAAATATCTTGTCTTTGTAGTGCATTCAACTGAATATGGGTTGAAAAGGATTTGCAAATTATAATATTCTGTTTTTATTTATGTTTTACACAACGTCCCAACATCATTGGAATTGAATTTTTTTAGATCATAGTAATGCAGAAATAGAACATTTGAAGAGATTCACAAACTTTCAAGCACCACTTTATTAGTTGCCATATCAGTCAGTTATGTGCGACACAAACAGCTGGGTTCTTAGACAATACAGCTCACTAGAAACGTGCCTTGTGAAAGAAAACACCTACAATACTGTGTTTGCTTAGAATTTAGTTAGACTGCCCCACATCCCTTTGTCTTTCTTTTCCTAAAAGTCACTGAGTGAGAGTAATCACCCTCACACTACCCTCAAATACCCCCCACCTCCTACCTTCTTGGTTTCCTAGTCTACTGACATATGCTTGTCTATTGAAATGATAATTTAACAACCACCATCCTTTCTCTACAACCTTTGTCTGGCATACCTTTACTAACACAGCAATTTCATTTTTGACTACTAGACCTACTCCTCTCTATCCACCTTTGGTCTTTCTTTTTTAATCCAGGATACATAAAGCTAGCAAGCAAGCTCTATTTATCCATACAACCTCCTGTATGTGTAAATAAACTCTGCTGAAGATCCTGTATTCTGACTCCTGGAAAGCTGAATTTCCAACAGATAATAAATAATTAATTTTAATAAAAATGAGTGAAAAGATACAAGAGTTTTATCCAAACCCAATTCCAATTAAGTTGTGTAAAACATTCATAAAAACAGAATATTCTGATTTGCAAATCCTTTTCAACCCATATTCAATTGAATACGCTACAAAAACAAGATATTGAATTTTCAAACTGATCAACTTATTATTGTTTCTTGTAAATAACCACATGGGCTGGGTTTCTGAAGCTATATCTGAGACCTTTGGTTAGACAATACATTTCCTGTCTCAAATCTGGAGCCATTTTACATGGCATGTTCAAAAGCACCCTGGTTATGATATATAGCACTTTCTCTGATGTTGCAGGTGCCATCTGTGAAGTTGAGATCAGTGGGTGTCTGTCCCAGCCTTGTCTTCATGGTGGGAGCTGCTATGACCTTATCAACGGCTTCTCGTGCACCTGTGCATCTGGGTTTCAGGGGCATCACTGTGAAATTGATGTTGATGATTGCATAAGCCATCCTTGCCAAAATGAGGGTTTGTGCATTGATGGACTTAATAGGTACAATAAATCTGCATTATTTACCTGCCAATTTTAAATATGTGAAAGATTAATTCAATTATGCAATTCCATGTGACATCACTAACATCTTTAACTTCTTTTAAAAGAACTGTCTACAGATTAAGCCAAGCTTTTGATTGGTCTTGATAGATCACAGATAAATTAAGTAAATTAAATATATAACATAACTTTTTCTATTTATTTTATCTAAGCAGATAGAATATTCTGCTTTTTTGCATTCCTATATAATGGTTGATTTGGCTTAGTTATTGCAGCCAGTTAGGGGAGTATGGCACTGTAACAGCAAGCTCTACCTATCCCTGTGGTAGACTGTCATCCTGGTCCAGGGCACACTTATACCTGTGCCGTGTGATAGGCTTCAGAGCCCCAAGATCCAGGCCAGGTAAACTAGGTTAAAAAAATGAAAACTATTGTTAAATTGGTAAAAAAAAAAACAACAACAACAAGGATTTAGAGAAACCTTATGGTACACAGACAAGTTGCACACACAGCATGCACACATGGAGTGGAAACACAGGAGTTAGGAAGTATTATAGACATTCCTTATACATTACCATATGCAGTTTGGTTTTATCCTTAAAGTAACTGTCTTGTATATATGTTTGCTATTTGTGTTTGTAGTTTTGAGTAAAGAAATATCATATTTCTTTTTATATATTTTTTTTTGTTTTGAAACCCAGTGTGCCACTGTAACGTGTTTTGCTGCAATTGTTTTGCACTTGCATGCTAAACAATTTACAGATCTTATATATAGGCTAAAATAAACACAGACCCTCAAGAGTTACATATAAATTAAAGTGTGAGGTTATTTTGAGAAATAATGTGTATTTGTATGTGTGTAATTTGTAATGTGTATTTTACTTTTACAGTTACAGCTGTGACTGTTCCCAAAGTGGCTTCTATGGCTTGCATTGTGAACTTCCTCATCCGTCATGCTGCACTCATCCCTGTCTCAGTGGTGCTACCAGTATCAACAAAGCAAACTACACTTGCAGAGGTTTGCCATGTAGTTGTGCTGTCGTGTTATTGTACAAAAATTTTCTCACAAACATAAATTAATCTTCAGTATTACTGGCACATTCTTAAGAGTCTGGCCATAAACATTCATATCTAATAAAAGTACATATAAAGAGGTAGATTATCCTCAAAAATGTTAAATGACTTACAATCTTACAGAAATCGTTCATACAAGTGTGCTATTTTAATACAAATAAATAAAAAATAATCCAAAACAAATTTGCATATTTGGTGGGAAATTGTGTGGTATTTCTCTGCAGGCGAAGACAATATTTTTTGCTTGTTTAAAATCTGTTAAACTGTGCACACTCAAATTAGATTTGAGTTGAGTGTTGTCATCGCTAGGGCCTCTTCTTCAAATCTCTGCCTAACAGACGTGGCATTAAGTCTGGACCTTAGTCGTTATATGCACAACAACCCTGACATACTTGTATTTATTCTTAAGTTAATAGCACTCAGCCAACAGGGCAAAATTGGTTTTAATCACATTCAATTACAGAGGCTAATTTTGGGTAATGTACCTCTTGGTGGGAGATTGTTGACTACTAGACATGCCTATATGACACACTCAAAAACATTTTGACTTTGAGAGGGGGCACATCATTGTACTGAGAGAAGCAGGATGGTTGTTACTATTACTTGTACACCATATAGGCCATTCTAAGCTAACTGTTAAAAGATGTAGGGAGCAGTGGTTCCGTGAGAGCACGTACAAATAGCAACCTGAAAAAAAGGTTTCAGGTTAACTAAAAGCCTTTTATTCCAGGAGTTGAATTAAATGCTTCAGTTGTGATTACATAAAATATGCCTAGTTTTAAAATAATGTTGTGCATCAATTTAACTTTTTGTCGGTTGCTAACAACTGTTGATGATAAAAGTGAGGTTAAATAAACAAACAAGTAAACATAAAAAACAGACCTTGTTACTTTCTCTACACCTTTTGATCCCAAATGTGTTCTGTGTACATCCCATATGGCAACACTATACTGCTACTGCTTCTCTTATTTCAACTGTGCAAAATGTTTTCTAGTAGTCTATAAAGGCATGTCTAGATATCAAGATATCTCATCAGGAGGTACACTACACAACAACAGCTTCTGATGTACTGTATTTAGAGGGCAGCACCTTTACATTGTCTTGTGGCAAGATCTGGTGTCTAATCAGACCACACCTCTAAGCATTTACATATCTGCCTGCGATGTAACTGCATGCCAAGTTTTGCAGCAGTGCAACATTTCTATATGAGTGCTTTATTTTTGTCAAAGAGTGTATATGCACCAATCAAGTGTAACATTATGAGCACCTTCTACAGTCAGTTTCCATTTATTTAGTTTTACTTGCCATATAGAAGCACTTTATGATTCTACAATTACAGACTGTAGTCCACCTGTTTCTCTGTGTGCTTTGTTTGTTGTCCCCTTTACTCTTTTTTGTAATGGTCATCAGACCCAGCAGGTCAAATCAATTGAGATTTATTTATATACTGTTTTATACAATTGTGCATTGTCTCAAAGTAGCTTTACACTATTATATTACGTTAGAAGGCCATCCTAAATTGAGCAAGCCTAAGAGGACAGAGGAAAGGAAAAACTCCCTAAACATTGTAAAGAAAAAGCTTGGGAAGAACCAAGACTCAAAAAGTGACCCATCCTCTTTTAGTGGCTTAGATGATACATTTAAGAATAAAACTAATTCATCTAGTCAAAACATTTGTAGCAATGATTCAAACAACAGTAAATTGTAACAAATAAAATATAGAATAGAATAGCATACAAATATGCATATCAGCATTATTCTGTCTGATACACAGAGTCGCTTTAGGATCCAAGGGGACT
>JAUZSV010432981.1:0-10198 GCA_034780495.1 Parotocinclus cesarpintoi | reverse complement strand
GTAAATCGTACAATAAAGGTTTAATAAACATTTAATATGTTACACAGCACGTCCCGTCTTCTAACATAGGGCATGTTTGTTTAATCGGACCAGCTGCTTATTAGGACCAAAACGATTGCGTCCCGATGTGGTCCCATTAACCGGATTCGAATGTAGAATTAGAGAGCAGCCACAAACCCTATTATAGCCATGTTTTAAACCTGGAGCTGGAGATGCCTACAGAGCGTACGGTATTAGGTATGCACACACGTGCCCTTGTGGCGTGCCAGCTCTCCACGGGGCATCTCTGTCGGTCTGGCGATGTCTCTCAGCCGTTCTGCCCCTCTAACCCATGTCTACTTCAAACGGCTCCTCAGAGACACGCGCCTCTTTTAACTAGCCCTCGCCTGAACGCCGCGCTTTGAGCTCGGACTCGGCCCAAACAGCCTCTTAGCGCGCTTCAGACGCCGAGCCGCGGGCGATCGTACACGTCGCGTCCTGCCTCGCCAAGGCAAAAAACGCCAAACGCACGCGGCGAGGATCGCGAGGCGGGGCGAAACGTGCGCCCCCACGTTTTTCGGGGGCCGTAAGTGCTTTCGGTGTGTTTGATCTACGGCAGGTGCTGCAGCTGCGATTTCGCCACCACCAACATGAACAGCCTGAAGAGCCACATGAAGAGGCACCCTCAGGAGCACCAGGCCGTGCAGCTCCTCGAGCAGTACAGGTACGCTCCCTGGGTTACTCTCTACCTGAGAGTGTTTAGTGTAGAACCTGGGTCTGTCTAGATTTAAAAAAAAAAAAACATATCTGGCTGACTTTAAAGCATTTTTTTTTTCCAAAAGCTTTGCTTCACTTGGGTTTGGGTTGCATCATGTAGGAACGTAATCGACTCTTGGGCCAGCGAAGATATGGATATAGAGTCGGGTTATTAAATGATGCAGTGTTTTCATGCTCCTGAAGCTTGGGCGAGTTGAAATGGGTGGGCACGGGCTGGGCACGTCCAAATATTGTTGCTCTGAGCACACAGAGTTTGACTGATCGTTAGGACTCGGGGGTTTGTACCACATCTCCCAGGACTCTCACGTTTCCACCTTTTGTTCTGCTCAGGTGTTCCCTCTGTGGCTACGTCTGCAGCCATCCTCCGTCACTCAAGTCCCACATGTGGAAGCACGCCGGAGATCAGAACTACAACTACGAACAAGTCAACAAAGCGATCAACGAGGCCATGTCTCAGAGCAGCCGGTGAGGGTTATCATGTCCACTTAGGCTTGGGCAAATAAACCGGTTCTGCCCTTACTTCACCTCTCTGTGGGGTAAGGGGTCGTGTTTCGGTGTGATAACGCAGCGCACGATGGAGTTCCGTTATTTACAGGTGATCTAAATGAACCGACAAGGAATGAAACTGCAACTAAACGGCATTATTAACGAGCAAAACGGGTCACTCTGAATACGTAGTCAATGTGGTCATCAACACGTTACGCACAAATATTCACACAAGCAGTTAACCTTTTACACACACACACACACACACACACACACACACACACACATATTAGTACGGTCTATGGCTCGGTTAAACACACCGATCTCAGTCCAGCATGGATCAAGCATAATTTAATTTATTTCTACAGCGGAGCAGCTTTATAATCGTTATTCTCATCTTCTAAAATCCCAGGCCAATCCCAAACTGAGTAAGCCTAGGGCGACAGCGGCAAGGAAAAGCCCTAAACGTCACAAGGACCTGCTTGGGGCGGCTTAGATGCTAAACTAAAGTGATCCAACTAATAAGAATATCATAATAGCCAACATATTTAAACTGTAATTAAAACAACATAATGATTTAACATTGGAGTAAAACAAAGCCTATAAAAGCGTACAAGACAAACGTAATAAATGCTGCAGAAGAAGAACTGTCCCGAAGCACCGAGCTGGACGGGCTTCCAAAAGTCTGAACCAGGGCACGGAGAGACGGCCTGGCACGGCGAGAATGAAAGAACGAGCATCGTTCGTTGACTGGTTGTTTTTAAATCGCTTCCGTTTTCCACCAGGTCTCCGGTTCTGCACTCGAGTCCCGCTCCTGATCCCGCAGCGGAGCGCCCGTGGGTCGTCCTGGGCGGAAAGGAGAAAGGGTCACACGGCGTGACCCAGAGAGGGCCAGGGGTACCTGTGAGACAACAGCAGGGTGGCACCGGGCACCCGAGGACTGGCACAGAGTATTGCGTGCTGCTCTTCTGCTGCTGCATCTGCGGCTTCGAGTCCACCAGCAAAGAGCAGCTGATGGAGCACATGAAGGAGCACGAGGGTGACATCATCAGCATCATACTGAGCAAAGAGCAGCAGGGGAACCAGGCTCCCAGTGACGCCCCGGTGCAGTGACAACGCAGGTTTCGCACAAGGTTTTTCTGCAGTATATAAATAGGATAAGATCCTCGTTTCCGTTGTGTGTTTGCGCTTCTATTAAGGGGTGAGTCGTCCTGTGTGATATTCATGTCGGGATGGCCATGGTTTGCTGGGGACTAACGGTGCTAACGAGCAAATTAGGAACGGTTTAACATGGTCCTTAAATTAAAAAAAAGTCACGAAGCAAATGCTGGTAGGAGATACAGCCGAGAAATCACGGCTTATTTAGCTTTTGCTGAAAGGCATGTCATACCTCGAGTACAAACTTCATCTAAATAGTATTATAGTGTAGTACCTAGCACACACGCACACACACACACACACACACTTATCAATATTGCTCCATTTGGTTCCATTTCTCTTAATAGAAAATATAAAAGAGCTCTTGATCACCTTTGTTTATCTTTGCACGGACCTCCTTTTGGGACGGGGAGGAGGGTCAGGGGGTTCGGCGCACCTTTACCTGTTCTCGAGGGGCATTTTTCTTAAATCTAGAGCTAAGCCAGTAGGAGGTGGAGCCTTGCGTGTTTGCGTTACAACATTCGAAAGGTCGCTGGTCCAACAATCAGGTAAAACGTTATTTAATACCTCATAAGTACAGCGTACGTTATTTATACAGGGCTGCTCATTCATTTCTATAAAATAGCTCGTTTCGTTTCTCATTCATCATTTTATTACTTTGTGTTACGTCTGTACGTTCGCATGCACAAACCCGACGTTTTTCCTTCGGTTCTTAGGGGAGTTATTTTAAGCCATAAATGCATTAGAAGCGCAGTACTAATTCATGAAAAGTGGGCCGCTTGAACCCGAATTATTTAAAACGTCCCCAAATATCTGCTTTTTACGTCTATATTTGTACGTAATTAACGATTAAAAGCATAAATAAAGAAAAGGGATGTAACGCAGTGATGTAATAAGTGATAATTAAATAAGGTGACCACAGTTCGGTTACGTCTCATCACCGGGACAGAGGCACCGAGACTGGGGGACTGTCCAAAATCACATTATATCACATACTAATATAGTATTATTCAAATATAATACATCTCTGATCATATCCCTGAGATTTATGGTGATGATCGTACCATCGAGTGTTTAAAGTAGAGTCGAATTGGGAGGTTCCACTTTATTTTTTACGACCATGGCTCTGTTTACACACCATCATTTCACGTGATTTCAGGGGAATTCGTAAAAACGGCGTCATACCACGCAGCCGTGTAAAGAAATGACCGTGCTGGTCCAAAACAAAACGTGTTGAACCAAAACTAAATCTTTAAATCTCTTGAACGCCTCTACAAAAAGGTAAAAAAGTTCCGCATAGTTCTGCACATATTTCCCTGGCCGGGGCAGGAGAGTGAACGAAACCAAAAACATTACATACCAATTATACGTAGGTCTGTTTAAGTGCCAGCTTTAGTGCTTTGCATTTGCACATGTCGCCGAATCGATCGGTCCCTCCTTTAATCACTCACGCTCTCTGCTATTTAAACCTCTTGTCAAAAGCGCTATTTGGTCATTTGTTTGTAAATCATCTCTAAAAACTCCAAACCAAAGTTGAAATATCAACCTTCACGCAAAAGCCCAGTCGTGTCTGGGTTAAGACGACCGAGAACCGTCTTAAATACAGATCCCAGCATGCACTGTACTGTAAACAAATGTGTAGCAGCAGTTCAGACCCGAGCCAGTCATCAGATCTTTGTGCTGACCTCCCGTAAACGAGACGCGCTGCTCTGCTTTGTCGTCCGTAGCCTTTCCCCGGGGCTTAGTGAGCATACTCTTTTGTTAATCAGGACCTAATGAAATTCATAGGCATTGTGATTGCGTTAGAGCAGAACAAAATAATCGAGAAAAGTAAATTATCTTCCGTGTAAGTATATCTCAGCAACATGCCAGATTATTAACGTCTCGGCCTAATTTGTAATCGAAATCACACGCGGCGGGAAGACGGAGACTCGGCGTGCATGTAAAGCGTGCAGTCTTCCTCAGCCCGCCGTGCGTTCTGCATTTCAAGCAGAGTCGTCCGAGCAGAACCGAGGTGTTCAGGAACCCGTGTCAGATCCGGAATTGGGGTCCCCCCCCCCCCGTTTTGTTTTGACGCACACTAACGGCGCAGCTGGAATGTGTTCGGGATGAACGAGGTTAAACAAACAGACCTTCATTTGTATAAGGCCTATTTAAATAGCAGTGGTGGGTTCTAAAAAACACCTGTATTAAGGCACATTTTAAATAGCACTGTATGCTCTCGACTGAAGCTTAATCCCAGTGTGGAATTTACACGGTTCCCTAAAAGAATTCAACATTAAAAACATTAAAACATAGCAGCTTTGGGTATAGGTAAAACTGTGAAGACAACATGGCACCGATGCCACCCTAAGACACAGCTGAATTAAGGCAATGTGGAGGGTGCAGGTAGAGGTAAAGAGATATTCACTGCTTCTAGTGGTTGTGTTTTTTAAATAGCAGGGCAGGGGGATTAAAATACTCTGTAGTTCGCTTTGTGCCTTTTGTATTTACGATTATTGTTTATGTAGTACGGTGGCACCTCGGTTCAGTTCTCAACGCGTCACGACTTTAAATATTTGTCTCCGTTCTCATCGTTTGCTAAACTCGATTCACGAGTCAGTACAGAGTGATTTCAGATTCACAAAATCTCTGTTTGTCGTGTTTGTTTTTATTCTTTTTTTTACATCTACGGTTTTGTGTTCTTAGTCCGAACGAGCCCTCGTGACCTATAAAGGTTAGTAATGACAGATAACCAAAAGGAAAACAGGAACGGAATCCTCCAGAACACGTTCAGGCTGCCCTTAGCTTTAGAGTTCACCCACAGAGTAAGTGTTTTTACTTTCAAATTTTCACTTTCAGTCCATTTCTCAGTCAATTCAGTAAGATTTTAAGACTTTTGTTATAAAATAGGCTTAACGATAACGTAAGTGTTAACGTGTAAGAGGATCTAGATGATGAATATTTCTACATCATAAATCCTCCTGTATATTATAGAATAGAATTCATCTATAAGAATCACTTATACAGGAGGGGATTTACTGAGGATCTGGAGCCCGTTCGTTCAGTTTACATTATTCCTTATGAGAAACATTCAGTTTTCGGTTCTCCTTCTGGACGAATTAACGAGGAGAACGAGGAGCCGCTGTATTTAGGTTTAGTGTGTAAGTCAGGACTAAGCGTTTCTCCGTAACTTCTCGTACCAATTCCAGAATGAGTGGTCACATGGTGCTGTGTGCCTCTGTACATCATGGCCTGTGTTTGTATATCCTGCCAAATTTGGATCTGACTTTCTTATTTATAGAGGTAACTTCTACGGAGTAAAACACTACAGAACAAGAGCATAGTGGTAAATGTGCGTTGTTAAACACGAGCTGTAATTAACAGGGCTGAATGACGGGAGTGAGTCCACTCAGAACTTGTCTCACACTTGATGGATTTTATTCTGTTATTCCACATCAGCAATCAATTGAGGGGGGGGGGGTTGTTGGGGGTGAGCGAAGACATTTTGCCTATCCTTGAACTGCCTTCAGATTTTGTGCTATGACTTTTTTTTTTTTTTTACTGCCAGAGAGAAGAGATTTCCATCAATGACGTCCGTTCGCGCTACTCAGTACTGTTTCTCTGCGCTCGCCTTGCAGTGGCTCGTATTAAAAATGAACGTTCCGTTCAATTATTTATTTACTCCTCATAGACTGTAAAATGTTACGACTTTTGCAAGTGTATTTTTGGTAATAAAGACTAAACTATTGTGTAACTTTCTGAGTCTTCACTCGGGTTTGTCAGTGGAAAACGGGAAGCCAAGAAGCCTGTGTAAACGTGCAGAATTTCCCTTTTAAATTGAATTCAATTAAAGAGGCAAGAGGCACGAGTTAAGGCTACGGTCCCGGGTAAGGGTCCAGTCCTGAATACTGCTTTGTGTTTGTGCTTATCGCTGGACTGTTCTACACTGTCAGTCTGGAGAAAAAAAGCGAAGAAGAAGAAGAGTGCAGCAGGGTGGAAAGGCTTCGATAATGTTATCTCTATAATATACCATTTTATTACCTTAGAACAAGATCTTACCCGTCTTCTGGGCTCCATTTTATTATCTTATCTAACAGAATCCAGCTACTCTTTGATGCTTTATATTCCCTCACTTTCATGTTCTGAATAAAAAAAAAACATCGACCTTCATCCAACCTTCGTTTTTACCTTTTAATCTACACTAAAATCATGGGCACTGATATGAATTCTGGCTCGCTGACAACAGCCGTCACTTCTCTAGGCACAGAGTTTGTTTCCTTGCACTTAGAAAGTCCGATTTGGTCAGTAATCAGATCAAGGTAAAGCCACGATTTAGGCTATGAGACTGC
Source organism: Parotocinclus cesarpintoi (assembly GCA_034780495.1). Lineage (NCBI taxonomy): Eukaryota > Metazoa > Chordata > Actinopteri > Siluriformes > Loricariidae > Parotocinclus > Parotocinclus cesarpintoi. The sequence goes on along the minus strand of JAUZSV010432981.1, from coordinate 3,467 downwards.
TCTCTAATCTTACAAAAAGATGCGATGTAAACGTCAAGGTTTAGATAAAATGAGCAAATTCCACTTTGTCTTGTGTATTTACTGCGTTTCAGAGTGTTTCATGTAAAAAGCGCACAAAAAAAGCTAGAATAAGTGGACCTGGCAACCGGGTCAACCATGTGAAAGCCGGCCACTCCAAATTCGGTCAGCCGTTTCGTTATAAGCACCGGGTTTTTACGGTCCGGCGAAAAATGCTACGACTTTTCCAGACCAGTTTTTGTCGTGATAACTCCAGAGTCCAATGGACGTGTGATTTACACCACTATAGGCGGTGGCCAGTGTAGGCTAGCCTGTCTGACCACCACAATTGACCATAACAATTCTTATATATATATAAAATCATATTACATTTCCCTTTTTCCTCTCCTGTTCTGTAATAATAATGCTGCTACAATCTCGATTTCCGTAAGAGAACCTACCAAAGGGATCTATAAAGTTCCAACCCTCCTCTATAACGTCCAGTGCTCGAGACTAAAGACCTGGGGAATTTGGAGGTCAGGGAAATAAGAGTCAAAACAAGCAACAGGCAACGGTTTGGTGTAACGGCTCCTCTATATGATCGTTGTACTGATTATTGGTTATCGATTGGGATTCCCACAAGCTTTAATGAGAAACCAAATGATCACAGCTGGTTTCCTCTCTCTTACTGGAATGCAATGCAAAGTAAAGCCACTCATCTAAATTCAGGGCAACTTTCATTCCGTTGGATTTAATAGATTTTAAAATGGCATCACCCTGGACTGCGGGGGCAGAGATAAGCCCGGGCGGATTGCACTGCTATTTGGGGACTAAAAGCGTCCAAACCTCTCAACATAATCCCTTCATTTTCAACGAAACCCGGATCGGCCGTAAGAAAGACGAAGCAGCTACAAAACAGTCATGGAGGAGTTTATGAAGGTGGAAATCAAGACTTATATTATTATTATTACCAAATTATATCATTTTTTTTTATTGCTTCTTTCTTGGATCCACCGACGATCATATTTGAAGAATACAAAAAAAATTATATATTTTTTGGGGTTTTTTCGGATCCGCCACAGCACCAATGGTTGAAATATAAATATATATTAGCTTTTTCCGATCTGTTCATTTAAGTTTTTTCCAGATTCGCTTTTATTTAATTCTAGGTTAAATAAAATGTATTTTTATTTCTTTCTCCTTCCTCGTATTGATTCCACATCGTCCTCGAGAAATTAAAAAGTGCTGAAAAATAAAGATTTATTTAATTTTTTTGCCTCCCTCCTCTGTAGATTTTTAAGTAGAAACATCCGAGGAACGAGAAAATAAAAAGTCTGGCCTAAGGTGAAATCTTCTGTCTAATTGACAGGACCTACAGGAGAACCGGAAGCTTAATGTAAACTGCAGCTTCTTGCTTCAAATCATCCAACAAAAAAGGCTGTAACCTACTTTTTCCATTGGCCTTATCAAGAAATAAAAACCAGCCACGAGGGTGCCTTCCAAGAAAAAACCCCCCAACATTTTTAATTACATACACACACACACACACACACACACACACACACACACACACACATATATATATATATATTTATGAAAGAAAGCTGCATTAAACATTTAGGCCTTTCTTGCTCTGTAATCCCACACTCCGGCGAGCTGTCTGCCAGTTCCTTCCCTTAATCTCTTTGATAATCTTAAATCTTTTCATATTCTCTGCAGCATTCTTGTGCTGCTATCCGGACGCACCGATTTTTCTCTTTCATCAGCTCCAGCGGCGAACGTCGACGCAACTCAAAGGGCTTTCGCATGCAATTGCACATATGCATTCGTAACAGGCGCTCTTTAGACCTTTTTTCAAGCAGCATGCCTAAATCTTGGAAATGATTGGGTCTTACATGGAGGCGGCATTAAATTATGGCTTCTCTTATTCTCGTTTCAAAGTGGGCCTTTAAAGCGCGTCTGATGCAACCCGATCACACACGCCGAGTCCGATCAGAGCTGGAGATTGTTAAACTTTGAACAATGCGACGCCGCTAACGATTCTCAACGGCTGAGATCATTAAAGTCAGAAGGAAAAGAAGAACGTCCAATTTAATTAGATATTAAATTTTAATGCTAGGTTTTAATAACCGGGGAAAACAATCGGATTGTGTTTTATCTAATCTCCCTATCTCTCTCTATCCAAAAGGCCAGAAAGGAAACGTGATATGAGTCAGGGGGCTTTTTCTGCTTTTAATGACGGGCTCTGGCCTGTGCCAGGGCGCTCACGGGTCTGCAAAGCGCGCTGAAGGATGAGCCGACATGGCGTTAATGCCAATGAAAGTGTAGCCCAGCTGTCGGACCCGTTCTTACCCGTCCAACATCGGAATCAGACCGTCCGTAAACCAGTCAAACCAGTCTCTGAGGACTGAAATGAGGTGGTGCGAGGTACTGGTGCTGTTGTCGAGCTTTTGAAGCATTACTGTTAATCAGAATGTTCTCAGAACGCTTTTCTTTGCTTTAGTTGCTTATTTTTTGGAGTATTTTCCAGTACAGTAGTACAAAAAGAAGGCCGTGTAGGGGAAGCGATGGCACCGGCACCGGCATGCACCTAATAACACAGCGCAGTGGGAAACCTGACCTCTTAGCTTTCCTATGGAAGGTCATCATCACTGATGATGTGTCCAGGTTGCATCAATTGATGTATGGAAAAGTCTACTGTGTTTATACATGTTTATGTAATGTACTGTGTTCATATAACCGAACAAATGAATCTGATCGTGGTTTGACGGCCACATTTTCACATTACAGAGTGCAAAACAAGAAATCAGCTCTGTGAATCTGTGATCTGGCTGTGACTTTAATATCCGATTACACACTGAATCCCAGTCCTGCACACCGACACTCCAGAGAGAGCAGATTAAAGAAACCATATCTGCTTTCTGCCTCTCTGAGCTCCAGTGCTAAAGCTGCAGGCACTAACCATGGCAAGCACACAGTCCATCATCGTGGTGTTTCTGTAAGGACTCGGGCGGTTCCACACAAAAACGATGATACGCTCTCCTGCACAACAAACGGCCACAGACTGTTTGAAGCCGGAGATCAAGAACCGGGTGATAAATAACTACAAATACACAGATCTCTTTAGACGAACGCCTAAAGGTGCTGCATCTATAAATAGGTATTATAAACAGTATTTCATTCTCGATACGTATTCACTTAGAGCCAGACTGGTGAAGGAACACGATACATAATGCTCTACACACACACACACACAAAAGGTAGGAGATATTCAACATTGCAGAGCGGTTGTGTACGACGTTCTGTGCATACTGCAGAAAATATATAATTAAACTATATACAGTCACCGGTTAATGGGACCAGCTGCTTATTCGGATCAAATCCTAAAGTACAGAAACAAATCCTATTATATACGTGTAATGTTATTTGCTTATTTGGACCAAAATTCCGCTTAATCGGACCAAAGAACG
>JAUZSV010432971.1:0-10198 GCA_034780495.1 Parotocinclus cesarpintoi | reverse complement strand
CTAAATTCCAGTCAACGTTTGAAGAACTTATCCAGTGTGATCTGATGCGCTTTTGCTGTGGCTAAGTGGCGACTTGTGGCTTGCTTTTTTTAGTAAATGGAAGACCTGTAGGTGGCAGTAGAGGGCTGGGAAAAAACTCAGAAGTTTTCATTATTACATACTGTACACGTTCTTTGGAATTTTGGTCCAAATAAGCGAATAAAATTACACGTATCCATCGTAAGGCAGTTCTGCATGAACAATACAAACTACGTGACAGGAATCCATGCCGATCTGCCGTCTGACAGCGAGTCGTGGGTTTGCCGTTTGCTCTCGATGATGAAAGGATATGACTTGGACGTCCTTGCAAGTCGCACAGCACGTCGCCTGGTTAATAACGCCTCATCCGAGAGCTCTGACACACCTGTACACTACGTTTGTTCTCTGACAATGTCAGGGAGGAAGGACAGAACACAAGAAATATTTCTGAGCTCCAGTTTCAGGTCAAGTTTAAACCCGAAGCATTAAAGGCAGCTACAGAAAATCACCTGACAGAATGACTAATGAAGCTTTGGCTGGCACACGCTATGATCTAAAGCAAGTTTTGATGATGTGGCTTTGGTTCTTGAGTGAGAACACCCACGGGCTCGAACTGGCATTCCTCTATAAGACTAAATGTATTGCAGGGAACAGAGCGTGGCGTTATTTGGCAGGTCTAGCTTTTTTTTCTTTTTGTCCCTTGAATTAAGGAATTTGGATCAAATCTAATAGAGAGCTCTGAGTCAGCATGTGGCACAACGGTAAATAAATCTATTAAAGTCTTAACAGATTTTTATCTTGCATAGTTTTTTTTGTACCATTTCCCTATAATTTCTATTCGTTATCATAATAATGCCTTCTGCTCAGTGTATCATAATGTAAATGTAATTACTGTACAGTCGATTCTGGTTAATGGGACCACATCGGGACGCGATTGTTTTGGTCCTAATAACCGGCTGATCCGATTAAACAGACATGGCCTATTTTACAAGACGGGACGTGCTACGTAACATATTAAATGTTTATTAAACCTTTATTGTACGATTTACACGAACGTACAAACAAGAACTACCGTTGCTTACAAACTTTGTTCATTGAAAAATAATTTTTTTCGAAACGATCTACAACACAATGTATAGGTACTCAGCATGTGAAGCATAATACTGTAAAAAACAAAGTTCTTGCTAAATTCCAGTTAAAGTTTGAAGAACTTATGCAGTGGGATCTGACGCACTTTTGCCGTGGCTAAGTGGCGACTTGCGGCTTCTTTTTTTTAGTAAATGGAAATGTAAGGCAAAGACCTGTAGGTGGCAGTAGAGGGCTGGGAAGAAACTCTGGAGTTTTCGAGTAATTATGCCAGAGATGAAGAGTTTCTTCACGGATATTACATACTGTACTGGTTCTTTGGTCCGATTAAGCGGAATTTTGGTCCAAATAAGCAAATTACATTACACATATATAATAGGCTTTGTTTCCGTACTTTAGGATTTGGTCCTAATAAGTGGCTGGTCCCATTAACCAGTGGTCCAATTAACCGAAATCGACTGTATTATCTTATATACTGTATTGCTTTAACGGCGGCACAACAGTAAGCACAGTCACCTCACAGCTCCAGGATCCATGGTTCGATCCTGACCTCAGACTCCGCCTTGTGGAGTTTGCATGTTCTCCCCACATCTCTGTGAGTTTATTGTAGTTTCTTTCCACATTCCAAAGAAAATTACGTTAATTGGTGTTTCTAAAGTGCTCTTGGTGTGTGACTTATTTGCTCTACGATAGATGGGCACCTTGTCTAGGGATGTTCCTGCCATGCACCCTGTGCTGCCGAGTGGGCGCCAAGGTCCTTATCAGGATTAACAAATTAGAAAGTGAATGAATGACTGCCTTAGGGAAGCAATGTAAAGGAGAACCGTGACATTCAAACATGGATCCCAGCAGGTGTGTGTGTGTTTGGGTGTGGGTGTGTGTGTGTGTGTGTGTGTGCGCGCGCGCGCGTTTGTGTGTGTGCATATTTATGTTTGTGTGTGCGCGTATGTGCGTGTGTGTTCTTGTGTGCGTGTTGGTGTGCGTGTGTGAGCGTATTTTCGCGTGTGCGTTTGTGTGTGCGTGTTCGTGTGTGCGTATGTGTTACCGTGTGTTCTTGTGTGCATTTGTGTGTGCGTGTATGCTAGCACAACAAAAAAGCCGTCGTAGCCCCATGAGTAAGACCAGCCTATGTTGTTGTGCTTCTGTGCGTTCTTATGCGTCCTTTCCTAATTTTAGCAGCGCCTCTGTGTGCTTGTTTGATGATGCACTCCGTCATCCTCTCCTCCATCACACACAATCTGAGAGTGGTTTTGAAAAGTGCTTCTAAATATTCCTAACATCTGATATGCCAACAACGAGGCTTGTTATGGGCACGACCCAACAGTTGTCCTAGGAGGGTCAAGCCACTAGCGAACAAACCGACATACATCGATCAATGAGAGCATAGTGCAGCCCCCCCCACCCCTTCCTTGCTGAGTACAGACCGCTCAAAATCTCACCAAGACAGACCTGCTTGGAATGAGGAACGTCTGGCCATGTACAGTGATAACCACCTGAGGGAGTGACAGCACCTGCTCTCCTTTCAACACCGAGCTAACTGTTGATACAGATCGGATGTCTGATCGGTGTATCTAGAGGCACAGTTGTACTCTGTTAAAGCCAGAAAGGTAAGGTTATGAAATAGACGAGTACATAAACAAGTAAGACATTTGTTTAAAAATCTGCTGCTGTAAGAGCGAGTTTTCCTAGAAGCCGCTCAAGGCTGCACTTCTTTTTCTCTCTCACACTGGTGTGAATATGGCCAAGAGGATTTAATAAGGCCGAGAGGATTTCTCTCTTACTTTCACTGTTAGAGCATGAAAGCAGCTTTTGAAGTACAAAGTGAACTCTCCAACATCAGCAGAAACGGCACTGAGATGAACACACACACACTTCTACCACCATATCTGTGAGGTCTCTCCATCTATATGTGTGAATGTACCGATCATAAATCATAAATTTCATAGGAGAAACCTGGGCTGCTACCGACTGGGACCGTATCGTCTTTCGTGACGAACACAGGTTCGAGCATGGAGACCTCGTGGTAAGCTCTTTAATCCTGCCTTTGCTGTGGAGTGACACACTGCTCCTTCCAACGGCTGCTGTGATGATCTAGGGAGTTATCGCATAAGACAGTTGGTCCCCCCATTAGTGATACGAGGGACGCTAACAGTTCAGCAATATGTGCAGGACATTCTGTGTTGGATCATGGAGCAGGATAACTCTTACCAACACAAAGCAAGGGTTTAAGAGGAATGTCTCCACCGGATTGAGACACTTCCATGCCCTGACTGGTTGCCATATTTATCACCAATCGATTATTTATGGGCCAGCTGGGATGCCAGCTTTTAGGATTTACAGGCCCAGCTGTACCACCTGTAGGTAAATGTAGCACAGGATACCATACAGAACATGTATAGCTCTACAATCTACCGTATCTCATCTTGTATCCAGGCTAGAGACGGACTAACAGAGAACGAGAGTCTATCAAAAGTATCGTTTCTACAATAAACGTATCATTTTACTGTAATGTTATAATTACATACATAAGATCATCATTACACATATAAAGTTTAATTAAATCCCAAAAACTCATTTTGGTGATGAAGTAAGTAAAACTGAGCAATGCAGCCTTATTAGTAACACAACTAACCACGGTGCAGACAAAGTGTATTCCAAACTCACGTATGAAGGCAGACTGGGGTTAACGGCTTTTAATCCAGGAAAGGCAGAGCAATTGGCAACAGTGTTCAGGAGACTCTGACCTCTGCTGTTATGGAGGACTTCCTACATGCATGGTGACTCCTTTACAGTTTTTGACAGAGCTACAAATGATTCTGACTTGGCTCACTCCTGCTATCTATTATGGACCCCAAAATACAGGAGTTCACAAACCCAAGCCTGTCTTTAATCGGACATTTCAGTCATAACCTACAGGTCCAGTCCAATGGATGGGCTTGTTATTTGGTTTGAAGGTGTGAATTAGGAAGTTCCAACTTAGCAGTGTTACAGTGCCCACTGTACACAGGGGGCACGGTTTGTGGTGAATATTATCATCTCAACCCTGCGTTTAAAAAGCGCCACTCTTGTCTTGCTTTGTGTTTTATTATTCTCCGATTTTAGCTGTGCCTCCAAGTGTCTGTTTAATTACCCGCTTTGTCATCCTCTCCCAGATCCTCATGGAGCTCGGTGCTTTGGTGGTTTTAGCTGTTTTGACAGTATTGGTGTGTCTGAGCCGCAGTACACTGAGCGTAAATGTGTGTTTGTGTGAGAAAGGGGAGACAATAACAAAATGAGATACATAGATGGAAAAGTTCACCCCAGCGCCCTTTAATATTTCTATCTCTTTCTAGCTCTCTCTCACTTTTCTTTTGACAGCACTCTCGCCTGTGTAATTAGAGCAGGACCGTGCACTGACCTGAAGCATTTACTTTGTAGACTGAGGCTCCGCGACACAAAAGATTCTGCCGATTAGACTTGGATGGTAACAACAGAATAGGCTCGCACCCTGAATCCACACACACCCTCTGTGCCCGCTGTTCTACCTGGACTCGTTTGCCCATCTGTGACTCCCACGTCCGAGGACGTATCACATCATGAGCCACATTCTGGTTTTATTACAGCGTGCTGCACATGCATCTTCACCTCAGCAATCAGTTTGTCCTGCTTGCTTTTGTTTATTATGAATTAAACTAGCAATTTTAAAAAGGCTGTAAAGATGCAATCAGCAGTTCTAATAAGGCTTAGAAATTGCTTACCATACCTTTAAAGGCTCTTATAAGCACAATGTATGATTTCTGAAATTGCTTACTTTACCTTTAAGGATCTACTTGTGGAAGGTTAATGTTAAAGTCTCGATTTGTTTGTGCTGTATTAACTTAAGCAGAGCTGCCAAACGTCATACCTTTAAAGCTCTTTTAAGCATGCTGTATGAATGGAATAACTGCTGGCCGCACCTCTAAGGCTCTTCTAAGCATGATGTTTGATTTCTGAAACTGCTTACCGAAGACTTAAGACTTACCGAAGACTTTTAATAACATGATGTATGATTTCTTGCTGATCACACCTTTAAATCTTTTATAAGTGTGATGACAGAATTCTAGAATTACTGAACAAACCTCAAAGGCTTTTCTAAGCATGCCCTATGAATTCCACAACTGCTGACTGTACCTTTAAATCTCTTATAAGTGTGCTGATTAAATTCTAAAATTACAGACCGTACCTCAAATGCTCTTATATGTATGCCATATGAATTCCACAACTGTACCTTTAAGGCTCTTGTAAGCATGTTGTGTAAATGCTGAACTGCTGATCGTACCTTTAAAGCCCTTTTAAACATGCGGTATGAAATCCACAACTGCTGATCATAACTTGAAAGCTCTTCTAAACATGCTGTATGAATTCCACAACTGCTGACCGTACCTTTAAAGCTCTTCTAAACATGCTGTATGAATTCCACAACTGCTGACCGTACCTTTAAAGCTCTTCTAAACATACTGTAGGTATGCCAATAAAGCTGACTGTACCTTTAATGCTCTTCTAAACATACTGTATGAATTCCAATACAGCTGACTGTACCTTTAAAGCTCTTCTAAAAATACTATATGTATGCCAATAAAGCTGACTGTACCTTTAAAGCTCTTCTAAACATACTGTATGTATGCCAATAAAGCTGACTGTACCTTTAAAGCTCTTCTAAACATACTGTATGTATTCCAATAAAGCTGACTGTACCTTTAATGCTCTTCTAAACATAAACAGCAAAGTTTAAATGTTTTTAATACTTTAAAATGGTAGTCATGTACAATATGCAATGAAAAGTCCTTTATTATCCACCACTGCTGGGACGGGTAGTAAAGGTTGTGGAACATTTGTTTTCTCACAGAGATTCGTTTAAAATGAACAAAATCGGCAGTACATAAGCTTTTGTATGTAAATGTTGATCTGACTGATGACGTTACAGCAGGCACTTCTCAATAATCATTTTACTCCATGGTAAAAACAGGCTTCCATATTTCATCCTTCCTAAGCCCTCCTGCAAAAGGGGCTCGTTTATAAGCGTTCGGGAACAAAGTGGGTCATAAAGTAAAATCAAAACCCCACTAATCATCATCTCCACCAAAGCATGTCAAGTGAGGTCAGCTTTTATTGTCCGTTCAATCCACACGTTTTTTGACAGTGGGGTGAAACATGGAACCTCAAGAACCTTCAGGTAAAAAAAGAACACTTTATAGGAACAGTAAAGTGATTAGTGAGATTGGATCTGGTGATTTTGAATTCCTTAATATTAATGATCTGGATTGATGTTCATCAGTCCAAAGGATGGCGGTATGGGTTCAGTGCCGCTCAGTACTCATAAAGCATCTTTTCAATGCCCACCAGTCCCAGTACCTATGGGAGGTCCACTATAGGAGGTGTTGCTTCTACACCGCATCCCAGTAAAGGTGGTGTTGCATCTCTGTGCCCTTCAGTCCTGGTGCAGAAATTGTCGCTCCTTTTCATCTGTGAGCCGCAGTAAAGGAGGTCTAGCTTCTGTACTTGTCAGTCTCGTTAAAGTGGCTTTTCTTTGCCCATCAGTCCCAGTGCCTTTGGACCTTCCTGTCAACAATAGGAGGTGTTGATTCTACTCCAGACAATTCCAGTTCCTTCCTGGTGTTGCATCTCTGTATCTATCAGTCTAAGTAAAAAAGTGTGGCTTCTGTACATCCATCATTCTTAGTAAAAGGGTTGTGCCATCTATGCCAGTAAGTGTTAGTGAGGGTGTGATGTTTCTTTACCCACCAGTCCCATGTCAGGTGTTGCTTCTCTGTGCCCACCAGTGCCAGTGAGAGAACTGTGTCCTCTATGCCAGTAAGTGTTAGTGAGGGGGTGATGTTTCTTTATCCTCCAGTCCCATGTTAGGTGTGGCTTCTCTGTGCCCACCAGTGCCAGTTAGAGAACTGTGTCCTCTATGCCAGTCAGTGTTATTAAAGGAGGTGTGGTTTCCCTGGCATACACAAGACAATCCAATGGTGCCTCTTAGAAATCTAGAGGTAGTAAGCATCCCCTGACCTGGTTTTAGTGCCAACTTTAGGGTTACCGTTAATGTAAATATTGAACATTTATTAAATCTAAGTTGTCTGGAAGTTGGTTCAGTTACCAGCATCTGCCGAAAGGATAAATGCAAATGCTTTGGGATTAGGCGTCCTTCACCTAAATCAATCTGTCTCACTGCACGAGAATCTGATGCCACTTCTTTATGAGCGAACTGCCTAAAAAAAGACCAAAAACTTGTGCAGATAATCCTATAACAGGATTAATGAGGGCCAGCAAACACACCCTTTTAGAAATGAGGGCTCAGACTCTCAGAAAATAGTCACTAGACGGGGTGCTCGTCCTTTAAGAGCAGATTTACCTAAGGGGCTAAAGGGATCAGTTAGGCTGGCATAGCGGGTACAGGAATCTGCTGGAAGGGCCTGCCTCAGGAAGGGCATATGGTGATAAAACTTGTACTCAATCTAATTTGGGACGGTCTGCTGCGCACCTTTAAGTAGAAGATCAGCATTTAGGCTGTTTATCGAGCGCAGTATGTTCTGTGAACCCAAAATGGGTGCTGACTGGATGTCACCAAAGTCACTGTGTATTTTTAAGAGACAGTAATGTAAATATTAAGAGTATTTTTAGAATGTGTGCAAATGATAAATAAACATCTCTCTGGCTGCACACAACCAAGAAAGAATCCAGAGTCCAGTTACAGACAAACACTTATTTCCAGAACAGGTCATACAGGATCAGTTTTTAAGCACTTTAAGCACAGAGCTATTAGTAGGAAGTCACAGCTCTCATATAAAATGAGGATGCTCGTCACAAAGCTTATAACATTAAACAGAGTACAAACATTCCTAAAAGTCCTAAACGTGTCTGTGTGATGAGGCTCCTACTTACGCCAGTAGTTAAAGCAAAATCAATTGCATTAATCAATCAAATGGAAATAAATTCAACAAAGTTTTGTTTTAATTTGACCAGTTGCGAAGTTAAAAGACAGGAACAGGATTCACGAAAAAAAAAGTTGTTTTGTATTTTTCTTCTTAAGCTTCATTCTTAAGACGTTAAAAAAAATGTATTCTTCAGATATCGCCTTCAAAAACATCATGTCATTTTAAGAGCAAGTGGTATTCTTGAAAACGTTACGTTCCTAAATGTTTTCTTTACCTTACTGTAGCCTTAGCTTGTCTCGGGCTACAAGAGCATCTAAATTTACTAAACTTTTTACCTTCATCCCCAAAAAAGAATTGTATTTTTTTAACGTTTTCTAATCGGAAATAACAGTAAAACCAATTAAAAATGCGTCTCCTACATATATCATAAGACACAAGAAAACGAAGAAGATTTTCTGAAGATAATATTTGAGAAAATTTCAATCTTCTAAGCTGTTATCAATCTTGTAATCAATTTTGAGTCTTGGTTCTCCCAGAGTTTCTTCCTTATTGCTGTAGGAATTTTCCTTGCCACTGTCACCCTAGGCTTACTTAAGTTGGGATTGCTCCTAGATGTTAGAAGTTAATCCAAAAATGTTACGCTTCTTTGAGACAATGCTCTGTTTTAAAAAGAAACAAATCTGACTAACTTATGAACTTCTTAGTGTTTTATTTAAACCATGCTGTGATCTATCCGGCCCCTGATTTTTATTTCATATTATACTTAGTTATAATGGTTAAACCCTCTATTCATTAAAGCGAATAGACGTTTAAACAGCATTTCCCTTCAACGGCTTTAGCCATAAGCTTACGAGATCAAGACAATGGACTGTTGGGAGTCTAGAGGGATCAAGCAGTACTTTAACCAAGAGTTTACCCTAACAGCTCCACCTGTACACCCCTATATACCTCGTTTTTGTTTGAGCAGAATAAAATCGGATTCAGATACAAGTTCAGAGCAGGTTTCTCTAGAGGGCTGAATGATTGGCATTTAATCCGACACTGAGAGCAGATCTCGGTGGGTGTGGATGAGCGAGAGGGTTTACTTGCATGCCAATGTGTGTGAGTGGGTGTGTTACCAGGAGTGACAGAAGGCAGAACATCATCGCACAGTCAAAGCGCTCATTCTCCTCGATATTTCATGAAACCTATGCTTGCAGACGATGAACAGAAGCCTGGGTTAAAGCTTCCAGACTTGCCCATGTGAGCACCTGCTCTGCAGAGGCGACACGCGACCAAGCTTCTCTGATACAGATGCTGCAAGAGCAGAAAGCTTACTTACTGTGTTCCTGCGGTTGCTTCAGATCCTTTTGCACCGATCCCTCTGAAGAGAAGGAAGCAGAGCAGGAAAAATCCAGCCGAAACAGCAAGGAGCGGGAGAAGAAAGAAAAGGGATGGAAAAAAAACAGAAAATGGATGATGAAAAAGCAGCAGAAGCAAGCAGACCTCTGGAAATCACATCGTAGAGAGAGTCCAGAGAGCGGGGGATGGATACGAATAGCCTCGGCGGTCCAGTGGACTGGAAGCGCTATAGTAACACTCTCTCTTTCTCTCTCTCCCAGATCTCTCTATCTCTTTTAGCTGGTTGGCTGCTCTCTCTCTCTCTCTCTCTTCTCTCTCTTTGCTCCCCCCGGCTGCTTCTTGTTCTCTCTTCTCCCTCTCTTTTCCCATCATTCCTCTCTCTCTCTCTCTCTCTCTCTCTCTCATCAAACCTTCGCTTTTTTGGAGTTTCAGACTAAGCAGGGATTAAAAGATTCCCAGAAGACAGAAGGAAAGAAATTAGGTCTAAGTACATAACATTCACACTCACATGGTCACCAGGATGCAGGGCGGATCTGAAGTACAAACTGCAGACGAAGCCGATCTGAAATAACGATGAAGTACGTACAGCAGGTAAACAGAGAAAGAGATCATTAAACAGATTGCAGTTCATACCCCCCAGGGTCTAACCAGCAATACAGGGTGCAAGGTGGGAGCCAACCCTAAACAGGCTAGGCCATGGATTGACCTGATGCAAGAAATCCGGAGGAATTAAAGGGCATAAGGAGCAAGCCTAAACTGAAGAGGGGTGATCTCTCTCCACTCCCTCAGATGGCACTGCATCAAGAACCGTCATTGATTAATATCTGATAGGAGCACATGGGTAAGGGATTACTTTA
>JAUZSV010432960.1:0-10199 GCA_034780495.1 Parotocinclus cesarpintoi | reverse complement strand
CCACCATTGCTTGAATTGTCAGACTGTACCAGTTGTAAGTCGCTCTGGATAATGGCGTCTGCTAAATGCTGTAATATGCTAGTATTCAGTATTTCTTTACTAACATAAAATTGCAATCCTATTTTCTCCAAGATCATTTAGATCTATTAATCATATACACATCTATCCACAGAGGAGCTAACTTTCACTTTATTATAACAGCTAAGCCTATTTGAAAACAGATTTGGAAATCATTCTTTGGTTTATACATAATGAGCAGCCAGCAAGTGAGAATAAAAGATGGTAAACATAAAACATTAACTCTACAACAGACAGAGAAAAAAATGATATGTAATGTGTCAAAGATATCACTAAAACACATGTTACGTTAACATCAATACAGCATTCATTGCCATTGCATTTTTCACTTATGGAAATTCACAATAACACTTAAGAGAATGGTATGATGGATCTGACATTTTGTTTGATCAAAGAAAAATATTGCTTTGGCTGGACGGTATTACAAACAAAACGTAAGATGAAAAAGTGACTCTGCGAGTGTGAATGTGAACCAGTTTATGGTGTTACAGTTTAGAAAGAATATACAGGTTGTGAATGGGACAAACAAACAAATAAGTACGACTTACAATAGGACAGGCACATACACGTACAGACACCATTTACAGCTTGGTGCAAATAAGAAGTGGAAAGTCATCCACAAAAACACAACTAACTTGCAAAATTCTCTAGAACAATCTCTAGACCAAAAGTGAGCTATTGAGCAGGCAAGGACACAACCAGTAAGATATTTACACACTCAGATAACTCGCCTGTGGATTCATAGCAATGATTGGTTGTTGACGAGACCACCTGTTTAGGCAATGCCCAGAGTTAAAAGACATATCTTTATTACCTATTGTAATTAAATATAATTTCAAGACCTTGCTCATTAAAATGATCAGACAATGATTGGATGGCCATTACACAGTGCTTACTGTACCTGTATGTGGAAACTTTGATTCAGAGTGGTTGAGCATGGTTGTGTGAAGTCACGAATCATGATTTAAGTTAGAAGGTGATCCTCCAGAGAGGTATCTTTGAATACCTGGTGAGATGTGACTGTATCTTCAGTATCTCTAGCAAGGTCACAGATGGGGCAAGAGCTCCATTACTGTGAAAAGTCAATTAATGCTATGGAGCACAAGAGAATAGTGCAGAAATGCTTTCCCAAAGCTTTTTTCCCCAACTCAAAATACATTTTTAAAAAAGCAGTGCTCTTACCCACACTGCAAAGAAATGTCTTGAGAAGAAGTTCATCAGGCTCATAATTCCGACTCAGATAGAGTCCGGATTTAAAGGAATATGTGGTCATATGAAGTCTCACATTAAACACAGACTAGCTGGAAATGTTTAATCAACACAAAACGATATTGACTCATCAGTCTTCTGACACTGACAGCATGTTTAACCACATATAAAGAAATGGATTTTGTTTCTTCCCACTGAGCAATGACACATCCGAAAGACGTCAATATAACGTCTTTGCCAGACGTACAAAAGACGTCCGCAGAGAATCCAGAATGAAAGTTTATGCGATGTCTTTTTAAAACATTATTTAGATGTCTTATACTGACATTCAAATTATGTCAACAACACACTGTTAAGAGAATGCGAAGTTGGTGGAGTACAGAATCAATGTTTTTTCAAAATACAAAGCCCAATACAATAAAGCTTTAAAAAATAATTACAATTAAATAACAAAAATTCTACAGATGTCCAACTCAGGTCCTTGACAGTGATCCTATTCTGTACGCCCACCACACGTGCAAGAGGTGTTCTGGACTGGCCGAAGTGATACGAGCATCACGTCCTTTTGACCTTGTGTGTTTGCTGGGTTAGTTTGGTGTATTTAACATTGCTTCTAGAATCAATGGTTATTTAACGACAGACAAAATGTTACATCAAAACTAGTCATCAATACTCAGATGAGGGCCAATTTAGAGTAATCAATTAACACGATGCATGTCTTTGGGCTGCGGGAGAAAACCCTGAGGACCCAGAGTAAACCCACATGGACACGAGGAGGATCAAATGTAAATTCTACGAGTCTGAGGGTGGGGTTGAACCAGGGATGCTGGAGCTATGAGGTAACCGTGCAAAGCACTGTGCCACCATACTGCCCAAAAATCACTTGCAAAGGCTTCTTAAAGAATTACTAAGCTTCTTAGTAATTCTTAGATTGTACACATTCAGAGAAAAACATTAGATACTGAGCATTTCAGAGCGAAACGTCTTTCACTGGGATGAAACAGCTTCAAGTAAACGTCTTTGGTAAATGTAATTTATTTTTAAGTTAACGTCGTACAAGACAAAGTCTATAATTGGACATTAAGGATCATAGAAATTACATATTTGAGCATATTCATGTAATACAGTACCATTTAGGTTCAATTGAGTTTTACGCCTACTTGGTAGCAGCTAATAAGCTTGGCCATGGCAGGTGACGACACGGTCCACTTGGTAACTGAGAGATACATATTGTTATCATGCAGTGAACGTTAGCCTTGACTCTGTCAGAGTGACAAATGCAGAGGGTCTCCATCTCTGGGACGCAATATAGCGAGTTCATTCAGATGATGAATGATTTTAACTTTATTTAGACGTGTTTGAACAAAAAAGAAGCTAAGAAGCTGCCTCCCACCCCCTCTAGCCAGCATGTTGTGGTGTGTTTTGAGACTCTGTTCTTCAACTGCATCTCTCGGTCAGTTAAGCAAAAAATGACCGATTAAAGTCATACTGTACTTTACATTAGGTGGGAATTTAGCAATAAGAACTCCGACTTAGAGCACAGTCAGGGGATGCGAGGGACTTTTTAAAACTCTTACAGCTTATGTGCTTCAAAATGGTCCACTGGATTGTGTAGTAACGATAATATGCACAGTAGTGCTAATGTTAAATGTTTTTTGCATGCGTTAAACTGGCTTCTTATGTAAATGTTACCAAAATGAGAAGTTTAGCGATAGAGAAAATCTATAACTAAATAATCTACAATATTAAAACTAAATAACTATATGGAAACTGCATTCATTATGGTATTAAAGTACAAATAAACAACTAATTATTCTAAGAAACCATGTATCATATGCTATTTTGTAAATGCTATGATTATTTAATCTCAATTATCAGCTATAATACACATACATTACTGTACAAAAGTATCATTCCACCATTATAATAGAGAATAGTATAATGGTCAGATTTTTCAGTCTCTTTACTGAAATACAACCAGAAAAAAAGATAGTATGTAGTATTAAAAAAACTGAGATATTTAGAAAAAGCAGCTTCCATTGGCTACAGTAACAGGTATTTAGTGTGACCTTCCCTTACACTTCAGCAATAGTAGAATCTCACAGCATCATCGGTATGCCAAGTTCAACTTTTTACAGTAGAAAGGACTTTGATCAGGAATGGTCTTGTTTTAAGGGTAGCAGCCAATAAGCCACTTTTTTTAGAATAAGTACATTATGAAAATGCTAAGATATGCTAAAGCTCACAAAGATTGGAATGTAGATCAGTGGAAGAGTGGATTACGGGTCCAAGTTTGACATATTTGGGTCCTGTCATCGACAATACGTTATATGTTATCATTATACCATTGCTAAAACCACGCAGCTAATGGTGTCCTAAGACTTTTGTGCAGTACTGCACTTTAGAAATCGTTACTATAATTCAACTTACCCATTTCACCCCACTGTCTGGTGTCTGATCTGTTACTCTGTGTCCTTAAAAGATCATGAGTCTCAATGTATTGTGGCGTCATTGGAATTGCGAGACTGACTAGTTATGTATAAAAGTGCATATTTTTACAACAATTGATTAGCCATAGGTAAGAAAGACAAGTCGACTACAGGATGGCCAAAACCAACTGCTAGCCTTATATACTAGAATATACTGTAATAGACGTCAGTATATAACCACAGTTATTACAACTACTAATCTATAATTGCTCCAAAACTGTCAGCCCTGTCAGGAGTTATTATTTAGACACATCATTTGCCATCACAAACAGCCTAATGAACAGCCATTCATTTTAAGCTTCATTGTCAGCAGAATGCAGACCGTCTGATCTAGCAGCTGCTTAATGCTGTCTGCTCGTTTTGTCTGAGGCATTAACACAATTTAACACTCACAAAAAAATCTGTCTGTTTCAGAGCCTAAAAAAACAGAATTTTTACCTTCATACCGCCAGAATACAGACCTTTTGTAGCAGTACAACATTGTTTGCCCCCCCCCCCAAAAAAAAATATAAACTGTATATTTTGTGTAACTTATTACTATATAAACTGGTTCACATTCACTTGTTGAGTCCTTGTTTCATCATACTGATTTTTAAGGTTTGCATGTAGAAGAGAAAATACTTTTTTCTATCTATATTAAAGGAGCCTAACAAGACATCCCAAAATACTCTTCTGAGAAAAATTTCCAGTGAAATGTGGATCACCACTTTGTGGTCAGGCACTGAGGTCGGACAATAAGTCCTGACTCACAGTTGCTGTAAAAATTACTCTAAGTGGCATCTGCTGGAGTTAAAGTTAAGGCTCAGTGCAAGTCTGCCAAGTGCCAAGTGCACCAACAAAGCTGGCAGACTTCTTTTTTTCTTCATAAGGACAGGAAAGACAGTTGCTGAATTGAGATGTTGGGGAGGTGGAAATCTATTTGTCATAGTGAGAAACCCTGAAATTTTCATTATAATGCATTCTGCTGCCAGTGTATTTTTACAAAAAGTCTATGCTAGCACGTTGCATATTCTAAATCTGTTAGTAGTGAGTGTGGCTGTAATAACAAGGAACACTAATTAGAAGTGGTGTCCACAAACATTTGGCCATATATTGTTGTGGGGAAATCGGGAATGTAACAGAAGACAGAATTCCATTTGCATGTCCACAATGTGCAGCAAATTGTTTTTTTTCTTCTGTAACCAATCAATGTCCAAAATGACAACCAAAATCAACCAGTGTGTTAGAAACGATGCCTGCAGTAGCACTTTATCTCTTTCTCTAAGGCAATACAGGCTGAAAGCCCATTTATTTTTAATTGCCTCTTTTCATCTCTCTCCATCTTTGTTTACATTCCTGGTGCCTCAGATAAGTGCAGCAATAATGGGAATTTAATTTGAGCACATTTACAGTGGTAAAATGTCAACGGCTGAAAAGTTATCACAATGAAAAGAAATGTAATTTTCATGAATAAATAAAAGTATGGCATACAAATCCACTGTTCCTTAAACCTCTTCGGTTGTTCTCTCAAACAATATGAGTAAGTATATCTGATGCTCGAGGTGGCACACATACTGGTATAAAACTGAACGATGATATTAGAGACGTTATATTGAATTTATCAGTCCCACCATAAGAGACATTAAAGAGCAGCAGTCATTTAAAACTTTAACTCAGAAGTTTGGGGGATTAATATATTCTGTATGTTATAGCAGCCTTTTTGAAAGCGAGAGTTTGTTGAAGATGACTGAGGTACAAATGTGAAGCCCTACAAAATATATATATAACAGGCAACAAGGTCTGATCAGAAAGTTATTACAAGTTAAACATTACATACAAGTCTTTCATTTTAAGCCATTTTACCATGTTCCCCTTCTGAAAAAAGTGGTTTCTGTATTGCTACCCTACTAAAAAGACCATTTCTGATCAAGCTTCTTTAGACTGCAGAAGGGTCAAGTTGGCATCATGCTAAAGTTGCCAGATGCTGCTCTGGCTCAAATGTAAGAGGACATCACAGAACTGGAGTGTACATAAGCTGTTTTTCTCCTCAATTATTTTGGTCAGCTTTGGAATACGGCACACACACGTTATGGATTTTTGATTGCATTCTAATAAAGACACTGAGAAACAATTGTTTATTTATTATACAAAAAAATATTCTATCCAATCTATTAGTGGCCTAAGACTTTTGCACAGTACTGCATGTGCGCTGATCAGCTATAACATGAAAACCACTATCACACTGACACTGTCATGCTCTGGGCAATGTTATTTTGAGAAACCTTTCGTCGTGGCATTCTCATGGATGATACTTTGATATGCAAGTTACATTTGAGTAGTAGGGTTCACTTATATCACCTTAAACTATCAAGCTGTGCAGAGCTGCTGATTCCAAAACCTCCAAAACAGATTTCTCTGCTCTGTATATAATGCAAGAACTCAAAGACTCTCTTACCTGGCATAATTATGTTGTGAATAATCAGTAAACATCAGGAGGCTAATCAGCATGCAGAAGGTTTTGAATAATCCCACATCGCATCATGTCTGTTTCTTGTTTTATACATGTGTATCCAAACAAATGCTAATAGCATACACTAGACCTTGGCAGCAGCAAATGTCTGTATTCCACCACATGCAAACCAGTGTTTTGGTCATGCAGGTCACACTATCTCAAGATAGACAGGGAGAATGTGCTAGAGTCTGACCTCCCTGCACAAAGGGGTTTTTGTATTCCAATACGCTGTATGTGCCGCATTACATTACTTTCTGTGAAACTATAGCTGAAATGAACATTGACCACACATTACCATATTCACATAGGTTTTAGGCCACTGTAATTTACATATAAAGGACATTTTAGAAGAAAATTGTGTGTTTTTTGTTTGCTATCATATAGTATAATAGTTATAGGTGTGACCAAATATATTTACATTTCACATTTACAGCATTTAGCAGACGCCCTTATCCAGAGCGACTTACAACTGATATGTTCTTACAATTCAAGCAATGGTGGGTTAAGGGCCTTGTTTAAGGACCCAACTGTGGCAGCTTGAGTCCAGTGCCTTAACCGCTAGGCTACCACAGTCCCACAGACTGCACACAAAAATGAGGGGATATGTTAAAATAAATATAATGTTTGTAAGCAGTGTATAATATATAAACAAATAAACAAGCAAATCTTATACAGCTTTGCTCATTACTGTGCGACAGTAATCGACCCAGGATCAATCTCCTCAGGACCAATCAAATTTTATTACTCTAGTTCTGACATTAGTCTGACAATTTGACTCACTTTTTACTGTGGTTAGGGGTTTGCATGGTGCGCATTCTTCCCAGCCTGTGACTAGGCAGCCCCATACTCAGCAGGGGGCACTGTGTGTTGTGACAAATCCGTCCATTAACAGCCTTAAGACTCTTCTGTGACTTCTACCACAGGACTGTTGGAGTCTTGGGCATTAAGACCCTTTTGCTGGATGGATGTCTGTCCTCCCACTGTTTTGTTGTTTAGGAGATGCTCTGATCTAGTTGGCTGGACATAACTTCGTCTTTTGATAGAATGGCCCAGGTGTTTAGGCCTGAAACAACATCCAACACATCAACTATGAGAACCAGGTGTTCTTACTGCCTAATATAGAACCATTTGCTGTCTAATATAAAGCTGTGCTGTTGTAATGAGATATTCAGTGGTAAATGTTATTTAGTCTGTGCATGGTTTTAAGGTTTTCCAGAGCCGCTCCCAGTACTCACTCTGTGCTAGCAGAGGCACGCCATGTATGGGGCCCCAGTCCATCACAGGTCACAGGACACAGCAGGGCTCATTGTTGCAACAGAGTCCGGTTTTGCCTTGTTCATACATGGGTAGTCATGTGCACGTGTACGATACTTGACCCAGTTGGAAGGCACCACTGGGACCAAAGTCATGGTTGTGTGTTAGTAAAATGCAGCTGT
This sequence comes from Parotocinclus cesarpintoi, assembly GCA_034780495.1. Taxonomy (NCBI): domain Eukaryota; kingdom Metazoa; phylum Chordata; class Actinopteri; order Siluriformes; family Loricariidae; genus Parotocinclus; species Parotocinclus cesarpintoi. Next base: position 2,496 of record JAUZSV010432960.1, on the reverse strand, counting down.
GCAGATTTATTTAGTTCATTTAAGCTAAACTTGAGGTTGCATTTAGTAAATAGAGTAACAGATTTGATCATTTCAAACGGCACGCGTTCCCACGTTACCTGCCTTACCTTACATCAGCCTACACACATGCTCCTCTTAGACATCCTTAACTAATCCGCAGATAAGCATGTCCCCTCCATCATGCCATCACGCCGTTCACGCTCAAGAATAAAACCAATTATCCAAAGCCAGACCATCCATTTGTTTTTTGGACACCATGATGTCATTTTTTTGGTTCCAAATGTGTTTGTCTTTTGACTAGGATTTAATAAATAGCAGAACGAAAGAAAATGCTCATAAAAACAGCGTGCTTACAGTTACTTTGACATTTGTTTCATTTTAGACAGTATGAACCCTAAATCTCTCTTTTTGGGCCAATTTGTTTAATAAACACTGATTCTTGAATTTCAGGACACAAAAGCTGGGTTTCAAACAGGTAATTGATTGGGTACAAAATCTCTTTAAGGAACAAAGATGGGCAGAGGAGCTTTAGTTTGCCAACAAACGTGTGAGAAAATGATTGCACTGTTTAAATACAAAGTTCCATAAAGAAACACTGGAGAGGATTTGCATGTCTTTGTCTATAATGCATAATATCGTTAAACGATTCAAGGAATCTTGAGAACATTCGGTCCGTAAAAGGCAAAGACAGAAATCTATACTAATTCCTCAGATAACATTGCATCAAGAATCGTCATTTATCTCTAGCTGAAATAACCTTACAGGCAAGAAATCCCCTTACATTCAGAATGACACTTTAGTGTGAAAAAAAAGAAGCCTTATATTAACTACGTCCATAAGATGTGTTAACCTCTCTGGGCTCAGAGGCATCTGGGATGGATCAGAACACATTGGAAATGCGTATTTGGTTAAGATAAATCGGTATTCTAGGTCATTTTTGTGGAGATGCTTTGTGCTCTTAACTATAGATGAACCATCCAGACAAGTCCAAAAGCCTGGGTGTGTTGTGGGATGGGCTTGTATTAATGCCCTTGGTAAAGGTCGTTTACACTTTACCAAGATGTAAAGATAACAGCATTAAAGCAGAAAAGTAAGCTTAGAGATCTTTGATTAACATAAGCTGTCTTCAAGACGTCATCTTTTGCAGCAACATCCAACAAGGAATGCAAAACCACATGCTGCACACGTTAGAAAGCCATGGCTGAGGAAGAAGAGAGCATAGGTCCTGACAAGCCCCTAATAAAGATTGTGTGGAGGATTTTGAATGAAGACTCCGTACTGCTGCACATCTTAGTACGTGTTAGCAGGAAGAATTAAACAAAATAACATCTGAAACACTAAATCACTGCTAAAACTTCTTTTAAATGTTATGAGAAGTACCGACAGAATTAAAAAGTGCAAAATGCTTTACTGTCCCAACTTTATTTAGAATGTTCTGCAGGCCTCAAATGCAGAAATAGATCATTATTTAAAAATAAAATGAAATTGACCAGACAAAACATAAAAAGTTTCTCAGGTTCACACAGAAACAAAGGTTAATGTCAATTAAATTAAATCAAATACATTCTCATTTCATCCCAAACAATTTGGGTTTGTTATTGATTTTGAAAATAATGTGAGTAACTGAAAGTAACTGTTCTAACTGGGTTTCGCTTTCTGTGTTGGTTCTTGCCTTGGATGACCTCTGAAGTTTGTGGGTCAAAAGGCAGGAAGCTCTAACAGCGTGTGGAGATAACCTGCTTCCTTAACACTTTATCCGATTCACTTAAGATTATTAAGTAAGATGTTCCTTGACAGACACTGAATTACTTTAGCGAATAAGCAAGTGATTAGTTGCCTCACCTGTCAGTAAGCCCCGACTTTTTTTATTGCTTGTTTCGTGGATCCGCCGACAATCATATTTGAAGAATAAAAAAATAAAAAAATAATAATAAAAAAAAAAATATATATATATATATACATACATACACACACATATATATATATATATTTTTTTTTGGGGGGGGGTATTTTTTGGATCTGCCGCAGCACCAATGGTTGAAATAAAAAAAAAAATATATATTTTTTAGCTTTTTCCGCCCTCCGGTGGAGAGCCAACGGTTTTCTTCTGTTCATTAGCAATTAAAAAAGTCTGGCCTAAGGATTTATAAATTGTTCTGGATAACAGTATCTACTATATGCAGTGAATAGAAATTGATTTGAGATTTTAGAGCTCAATTAAACTGCCTTCGGGTGGTAGCACCGCTTGCCTCACAACAAGAAGGTCCCGGGTTCAATTCCAGGGTGGAGCGGCTTGGGTCCTTCTCGTGTCTGCGTGGGTTTACTCGGGGTACTCCGGTTTCCTCCCACAGTCCGAAGACATGCGTGTTAGGTTAATTGACGTCTCCAAATTGTCATTGACTTGCGTATTCAAGACCCCAGCCGTGTGACTGGTAACAGCTGCACGCCGGTCCCAAGCCCGGATAAATGGGGAGGGGTGGAGAAAGCAATGGCAAA
>JAUZSV010432959.1:0-17807 GCA_034780495.1 Parotocinclus cesarpintoi | reverse complement strand
AAGAACTTGTTTTTTACAGTATTATGCTTCGCATGCTGAGTACCTATACATTGTGTTGTAGATCGTTTCGAAAAACCTTATTTTTCAATGAACAAAGTTCGTAAGCAACAGTAGTTCTTGTTTGTACATTCGCTATACATGTAATCAAGCAATCGAACAATATAGCACGTCCCGAATTCCATAATTAAATGTCCTGTTATTTTAAGGAGTAATGTATGTGGGGTTTTTTGTTTTTTTTTTTTGGGGGGGGGTTTCTCCCCCTTTTTTCCTTTATGACCATTTTTCTTTAGTTCCTCATTTTCATGGTCTTAAGTGCTTTAATATTTAAAAAGTATGGCTGCTTATGTCTGACCTAATGTAACCTATTCTACTCACATAAATTAGGGGATACTTCAAAATAAAATTTCCCATACTGAAATATCCCCCAGTTATTGTGAGCAGTGTATAATATACGTACAAGTTTGGAAATTTGTGTTCCTGTAAAAATGAGCCCGAATGTCATTTGATTTACATACATAAACCATAACCATAAATCCATACAAGCACTAAACAGAGACCCCTGGTAAATAAAAACAGACACAAATATTACACTTGGTTGTTTTTATTTAGGAAAATCCATTATGTGCGAGTTACACAGATATGTGAAACGTCAAGATTAGCAGTTAATCAGAAGTGGACGTTTGGTATCAGGCGATTTCAATCAGTGAGACAAGCAAGTGTGTGTGGTCTGTGTGTTTAAATGTGATCTATCGAAGTCTGAGATTCTCAAGACGTTTGTGAAAGTGAATCATGGCACAACGATTTCTGAGGACCAAAGTTGTTGGTCATTAGGTTAGAAAAGCTTACAAGACTATCTCAGAAGTGTTTGGACTTCACCAGACAGGCAGGTTCACAATGCATTGGTAGATTCAATGTTTACCATCAGGAGAACACTGAAAACAATGGTGTAAATGGTGGGCTGCAAGGAGAAAGTCACTTTTAAAAAAAAAAAGAACATTACTCCAAGTAGTTAATGTAAGGAATTCCACCAAAATCTTAGATCTAAGATCTAACCCGACCTGCAGGACTGATCACCAGTTACAGAAATGTTTGGCTAAAGTCGCACCAGATACTGCAAGCAGAGGTACACATACTTTTGTCACACACAGATGTGCAATATTGGATCATTTGTCCAACAAATCGGTCTTTTTTTTCCATTTAGGTTTTGTTTGAAAATATTCATGGAGACCTTACTAGACGGGTTGACAAACTAGATTTAAAAAATTGTTTATATTTTCATATTAGAAGCATGTTGAGGGAACATGAGTCAGGAGAAAACATGCATGGTGCAAATGTAGAAAAGTATAACATGTTTGTGTGCTTTCCCAACATTGAATAAACATTCTGTGCTCATTAAATAAGGTGTTATGTCAGACTAACGTGAATAACCTGCTGCCATTTTCCAGATCACTACCTGATTGTTTCAGAGCAAAGTCGTCAGGGCAGCTTGACTGCATTTAGCATAATCTTTGGATCTGGAGTGCATATTTGTGTGTTTTAAATATCAGGGTAACTAAGAACCTGCTTTCAGAAATGGAGCCCTTTTATTATAATACTGCTGAGTCTTTTTTCAGGTACAGTTAAGTAGTAAAGCAGCAGCAACATCTGTCAACCTTGTGTGAAACTGGTATATATGCACTCCGGGGTAAAAAAAAAAAAAAAAAATTAAAAGCTACAATTGTTCGATTGTAATGGGTTGATGAGTAGTTAAAAATGTTTCACGTTGGTTTTTGTTAATATTTGATATTGTTCTTTATAGGGTTCAAATCTGGACTTAAGATTAAAACAGAATATTGGTACTAAAATTTGGAACACCTAGCCACCTATTTATTTTTTTTTCATGATTTTATCCTTGTGTGTTAGAATACTAAGTGAATTTGCTTTGACCTGAATAAGCAGTGATGATCAAATGGTGACCCAAGTCTCAGTAATGCATTTTTTTTAATTCACCAAAAATTTGTTAAAAGCTGAAATTAAATGAATTATTTTAGGTTTTGAATCTTGTTCACACGTGGTCAATGTTAATTTATAGATTTTTTTGCACAAAAAATGGATGTGATTTTAATTTTTTTAACATACTGGGACCTACACACCAAGCATGCAATGTTTTTCTCTAAACACACAAGCTCCCTGTAAGCTTTTGCTTTTTTTAATCTTCTCTTAATGTGTCAGAGATTTCGTCGTGTACTTTTTTTATATCGTCAACTTAAAAATATTAATACACAAGCGAAGATTAGTGCAGAAATTTCTAAAGTTTGTGTTTTTTGTCAGCCTGTTGCTTGTCATATAAGCTGGATAGGATTTCCTGCTCTGCCTGACAACTGAGCTCTGATTGGTCAGCCTGATTTAAATTAGACATCAGAACAGGTTTTAATAAAAAAAATAGATTCATGTCCATACAAATGGGGCTTGGTGTGACTTGATGGGTTGCCTGCGCTTTCATTATCATGGGATGTAAGTAAAATATCTTTATTTTTGCAGGAAATCAAATCTGAGAAAGAACCACCAAAGAAAGGCAGGCTTCCAGACTTGTTACCAGGTAAATGTTTTAAACAGATTTGTGTTTTTAATCTAAGAAATAATCTGGATTATAGCAGCGCGTTGCCAGATTATGAACATTTCACATGTATCCTCTCTCTGTGTGTTAATCTTTAGGGGAGGTAGTGTTCTGCAGAGCAAACCCCATTCTTAAATACACTCAGGATGACATTTCTCAGCGTGGAATCTTTGGCACTCTCCTCTGCACCAATTTCCGTGTTTCTTTTATCAGTGACGAGACCCTGTCAGAGGAGACGGTACGAACACAAGCCTCTGCTTGAATGCGAACATTGCATGCTAAGAGATACTTTAGCGTTGTATCTCGTGATTTGAACTAGAATTCTGAATGTTGTGTTCTGGTGTATATTTTGGTGTTTTGGTGCAGGTGAGCAGGAGCATGCTTGGCTTTCTTTTTTTTAACTTTTACATGTTTTCATTGTGTTCTCTCTCGCCCCAAAATTGTTCTCATACCGCTCCAGTGTGACGTGGGACAGCGACCCATAATCGAGATATTTTTTTTGTTACATGCATAGGGTTTTTCAAGGATTTTCCCAAAGACAGCAAAAATGATGACAAATTACAAATGTTTAACTAAAAGCACTAATGGTCACAAACACAATTTGGTGTGGGGGTGGTGGTGGTTATTTCTACTTTAACAGATTGATTGTGGCAGGGTTTGAAAGTAATGTGCTACATTGTATATTTATTATATGTATTGCACATCTTGTCAAATGAATTGTGCTTGCAGAGTGGTTTGTAAAAGACTAAAGCTTTTGCAAGTGTTTTTCTTTCATAAGACACAAACAGGGAAACAAGCCCTTGCTCAAACAGCGCCCCAAAATAATACCCTACCGTTGGGACATATCATACAATACAAATTTATGTAACACAATGAGAAGAAGAGATTTAAAAACGTGTGTGTGTTTATAATGGCGCATTGTCTCAAAAGGCCAATTCCAAGTTGAGCAAGCCTAGGGCGACCGTGGCAATGAAAAACTCCCTGAAAGTGGTAGGAAGAAACCTCGGGAGGACCAAGACTCAACAGGGGACCCATCCTCCATGGGTGGCCTAAATGTTAATAAAATAAATACTTAAAAGTATATTGAATTATAGCAAATTTAGGTAAATAATTTAAATCAATAACAAATCAATAATGAAATTTAAATTAGTAATAAAATACATAAACTAAATTATAAAACAAAATAGATTATAAAATGAGTTCTCAGTGGAAAATACTTGGAGGCACATCGTCTCCTAATGTCCAACCGATGGAGGGAGTTACTGCACTCTGGTGGGACTGGTTTCTGTTGATGGAGACCAGCAGAGCGACGCAGAGCCGGAAGAACCTTCAAGCGTGTGGTTCCAGAACTGGCACTGGAACATCAGCTCTGAGAGAAAAGAGAAAATGTAGTTATTGATGGGTTAGGAACACAGAGTCTAATATCCATTACTGATGCCATGTGCAGCATGAGAACTCCAGCAGCACTAACTATAGCAGCATAGCTAAAGAGAGAGAACCAGAAGTTAACAGAGCCAAGAGGCAAGAGCTGGCCTGAGCCATGCATCATAGTCCAAATCTAACTAAAAGCATGAGTAAATAAGAATGTTTTTAGTCTAGACTTTTCCTAAATTTTCCCATTATGCTCTAGCATAAGGTTGAGCAGCTAATCAGTTTAGTCAGAGCTGATTTAATTAGCCTTCTTGCATGAAATAATGGAAATGCACAGAGATATATCTTTTGATTAGCCACTTCTAATCTTATAACCTACCAAATGTACATGTTAGGTCACAGAAGCAAAAGCATTCATTAAACTAGCAAGAGCATCAGCTGCAATAGCATAAAAAACGAATGCAGTTAATAACCTTTAGTGTTCATTTGTTCTTCTTTTCTCATCCATGGCAGTGTAATGCCCAATTTAGTATTAAACAGACCGATTTAAATCTATTTAGTATTTATGCACAGTTGTTCCCCTACAAGCTATAACCCTTTAAATTCTGTGTGTGCCCCAGCACGACAAATAATCTAGAAATGCCCTTGGCACTATGCAAATTTTGTGAGTGTCAGGAAATTAGGGAGGAACATTTTAAACAGAAGATTACACAATGCCTCAAAAACGAAGACAAACTAGCAGATCATATCAGTTCATTTTCCGATAGCTGCTTCTTTATAAAGCATTATGATAATCGATACCCTCGAGAAACCAATGAGCCACTATCAAAATATGTGACCTAGATCTACCAAAGCCCATCCCATTACAGTCCTGATGGTCCATTCCTTTCAAGCTCACTCGTCTGAAATGGAAAGCCCTAAGCTTTAGTAGGGTCAGACCTCCTGCAGGGCCTTCCTGTTCCCTCTGCTTTAGGGCTCCATTAACATTTACAGTCATTGATCAAACTGGCCTGGCGGTCTGGCTGGAGGTGTGGGTAACCTTTTCTATGCAGCTAACCTGACCCTGCGGTACCCATCACATACACAATGTAGCAGACATTTTAAAAGGGCAATGTAGTCATTTGGGATGAAGGAACGTGTAATCACCATTATCTGAATGATAAATCCCAGACTAAACCGGGTTAAGTGGAGGTAAAGTCGAGGCTAACTGTTCTTTCTATTGCATAATGAGGATAAGATAGGTTTCCATTCTCCTCCACTGAGCAGTCTAGAATTTGCTCTGATGTTCATTTTCCATACAGATTTATGCTTTAATGGTTTGTTTTTGTGATCAATCAGATGACAATCTGAACTGAGAAATCCAAACAACATGCCCTTCAGGATTTCTAGGCCAAGTAATCTTAGCATAGTATCATAAATGCCACGTACATGACTAATACTCGCTTCCCTCCAATAACAGAGAACACAATGTTCTCATTGTAACATGTGTAATGTTATTTATGTAACATACATTTGGGCTCCGGAGACACTAGATCTCTTTTAAACGGCTAGATAGTACACAATCTGTGTGTACACACTATAACTTACATTTTCTTAACATAATAAAATGGCATGAAGGATCACAAGATCAATGTAAACAAAAAACAGCATCACAAGTGGGTATTTGTTAATGGAAGCATATTGCAAATCAAACAAAACCCAAAAAACCCATATGGAAAATTTAAAGAGACTAAATAAATCGATTATTTTTACGAAGTACATGACAGAAATGATATGATCTCGGAATCAACTAAAACTTCATATGTATGAATGTAATGGTGATAAAAATGTATGAAAGTGATTACAATATTGGAACAAAAAGAAGAAAACTATACAATTGGCTCTAGTTAGCCTGTTAGGCCGCATCCAGCCTGGATACAAGATGAGAAGCTGTTGAATATTGGAGGTAAACGGAATCTGTAAGATATCGTGACACATTTGCTCACAGATTATGCAGCTGGATCTGCAGATCTGCATTCATCAGTCCAGCAGCTGGTGCAGCATGTCTTTAAACGGGTTAACGTTAAAAGGTCAGATTGAATCACTCATCACCAGGCCTTCATAGTCGAACCCAGCCGGTGTCAGATCACTAAAGATGATATGGTTTCAGTCCATAGAAGTTCAGCTTTCTTGCTCATAACACCCCTGTAAACGAAGGTGCATATAATGTCCTTCTGCTAGGCACCTGGAAGTGGTCCGGGCATAGACAGGGGTGTGTAATGTAGGTGTCACCTGTTTCTGCATGGTGGATTATGAAAATGATCCTCTCTACCGGTGGTCTGTCTAGGGTATCTGGAGCCTGTTTGCTGGTTTTATGTACCCTTGTAGAGCCATTGCTTCAATTTGATGCCCTCTTGTGGCAAGACCCAGTCTCTAATCAGATCACACCTGTAATCATTTACATACCGACAGTATCTGCCTGAAACAGGTCTGTATGCCGGGTTTTGTAGCAATCAATCTAAGTGCTGTATTTATTTGCAATGTGTGTATAAACAATGGGGGATAAAAGTTAAAAACCAAAAGTAAACATGCTTTTATTTTTTTTAAAGGTTATTTGAGAATTTTTTATTATAAGACATATAGTCAACATAACAAGATCGCATCAGCTATGGCCAAGATAATATTTGTCATTTAAGATAACAGCAATGAAAAGTAAGGCAAAATCTGTGACGTAATAACTTTTAAAAACTTAAAGTCAGCTCCAGCACAGTGATGCAACTGTGGGTATTCCATTCACTAAAACATGTTAATGATGTCAGAGCAAGCTAGCAGGCCCATGACCATCAGGTCCATGTTGACTCACATGGAAAAATTCACCTCAGTTCCATTCCTTAAAATATTTTAATTACAGGAAGTTTTACATCCCCAGATTATAATTTTATTCCACTGTACATTAGAAATACTTTATCACAAAATAAATAACTGTATAATAATAACTGTTATTAAATAGTTTTTAAGCTTAATTAGCTTAAAAAGACATATTGTGCATTTTTTTTTGTTCATTTTATTGCAGCACTTGCATATTGTTGAACAATATACTATTTATCACCACTTCACTGCAACAGACTTGAATTCCTATAGAAAAATGTAAGTTCTTTCATACAGTCTTTCTTAAGAGGGATGTTTTGCTAAAATTAAACAGCCTGCATTGCTGTATCAGTGAGGGCCCTAGGTGTGTTAGCACATGCTCACTTGCTCGCCTGCCATGAGAGTTCCACGTGAAATGTGATAGACTTAGACAAGTCCATGTCTTGTTCATTAGCACTGAATAAATCAGCTTTTCAGTGTGAATGTGACTTCTGAGCCAGATGTGGAACAGGATTAACCAAAATCATTATTGGGTTTGTTTGTTTGATTGTTTGTTTTGGTTAACATTGTTTGGCATTAATGGCTATTAATGCGGGCACACTCACACCGGGTCAAATTAGAGCCACCAATTAACCTAATGCATCTCTTTTAAATGTGGGAGGAAACTGGAGCACTCAGAGAAAACCCATATGGACACAGGAATTTAGTCGTGATCGAACCAGGGATCACTGGAGCTGTGAGGCAACCTCGCTAACTGCTTACGCCAGTGTGCAAATAAATAAATAAATAATAATAATAATAATAATAATAATAATAAATTACATTTATATAGCACTTTTTAAAGACCCATAGATTCTTACAATTAGAAAGAACATCCTTTTAAAGGGTAAATTTGAATTAAATATTTGATCATCTTGACCGACCAGTCTGTCAGACACCATCACCACTACCGTGGTGTTTTAGCCATTATTTACAAACGACCCAACATGCATGTCTTTAGGAGGAAACGCGAGTACCTGGAGGAAACCCACACAGACATGGGGAGGACATGCAGACCCCTACAGAAAAAGAACCCAGACCGCTCCATGCTGGGATTAAACCCAGGACCTTCCCACTGTGAGGCAGTGGTGCTACCTACCGAGCCATAAACTATTTAAGGATTCAAATATAGACCTGTTTTTATGTATAATTTTGTAGTAATATAAATATAAATGTTGAGTAACTAGGTGTAAAGGCAAAATGTCCCCACAAGGTAAGACATTCAAATCTTTCTGCTCCCCAAAATGATTTATAGACTTGACTAAAACACACACACACACACACACACACACACACACACACACACACATACACACACACACACACACACAGACGCATTCATGAGGAAGAAAGTTTGCTAGAGGTCTGAATAAATCTGTGTGAATGAACTTAAAATTGTGTACCATTTGCATGTGTAGCAGCTGAAGTGTGACATCCAAGTGTGCGGAAATAAAATCCTATAATGAAACAACCCTGTTAAAACCCTGATTAAATTAACTTGTTTGATTTCACACACACACACATACACACACACACACACATAATATATATATAAAACGGTATATATTGCCAGTCACTGAGTGTATGTGCGTGTTTGTGAGTTATTACTACTATTTGTTGCTTGAAGACAGAAGGCATGCTGCAGGGTTTAAGAGGGTCTCTCAACCGTTCAGTCCCACTCCTAATGAGCTCTCACTGGGCACCAGTCCAAACCTGAAGAGGCACGTATGTGTGTCAGAAGTAGACGCCTGTGGTAGACGCTCCTGATTGAAAATGTGCAGGCGCCCTTAAGCACTGGGATGCACCCTTGACTCTTTGCTCATATGTTGTTCATCTTCTCCACCACCTTTCAAAGTTTCTCCTAATCATGTAACACCTCAGTGCATATTTACTATACACACATCTAACAATGCATGAGGCATTTTTAATATTGAACTCCGCAATGACTTGGAGTTAAAAGATTGAAGTAAAAAGTTTAATGAAACTCCTTGTCAGTTTAATTTTTGTCTGCAATTCTGACAAGAATGTCTTGTAGATTGGTATTTTTGCTACTGCTGGTACTGCTTAGATTCAGCTACTTCCTTCACATTATGGCCTTTGGCCCACCCAAACGCAATCAGTATCTGTTTACGACCCATTTTCAACACATCAAACAAGACATTCACTGCACCGTACCACCTCTTCTCATCTGTCACACACATTTTCAGCTGTGTGACCTGGACACCGCAATTTACTTTGCTAAAGCAACAGTAGTTTTTTATGCGATGCCTGTATTGTAACAATATAGTTCTTGTGCTTAAAGTCCACTCCTTCTGCATGAGCACAAAATTATATGCTTTTTGTGTCTTTTTACGTAAATAAAAGACACAATTCTAAGCGATACAGCAAAGTTGGAAAAAAAAGCTTCAGTGTTCAAGGTTCAAGGTTTCAAGGTTTCTTCCTACCATTTTAGGGAGTTTTTCCTTCCCACTGTCGCCCTAGGCTTGCTCAACTTGGGATTGGCCTTTTAAGAAAGCGTAATATTGTGAAGCTGTTTTGAGACAATGCTACGTTGTAAAAAGCGCTATATAAATGAAATAAAATTGAATTGAATTCAAACCAGTCTCACTCTGTGCCTGTGTCTCACCCTGTGCCTGTGTTTCACCCTGTGCCTGTGTTTCACCCTGTGCCTGTTTCGCACTCTGTGCCTGTGTCTCACCCTGTGCCTGTGTCTCACCCTGTGTCTGTGTCTCACTCTGTGCCTGTGTCTCACTCTGTGCCTGTCTCATTCTGTGCCTGTGTCTCACTCTGTGCCTGTTTCTCATTCTGTGCCTGTTTCTCATTCTGTGCCTGTTTCTCATTCTGTGCCTGCCTTATGCTGTGCCTGTGTCTCACTCTGTGCCTGTGTCTCACTCTGTGCGTGTCTCACTCTGTGCGTGTCTCACTCTGTGCGTGTCTCACTCTGTGCGTGTGTCTCACCCTGTGCCTGTCTCACTCTGTGCCTGTTTCTCACTCTGTGCCTGTGTCTCACTCTGTGCCTGTGTCTCACTCTGTGCCTGTTTCTCACTCTGTGCCTGTTTCTCACTCTGTGCCTGTTTCTCACTCTGTGCCTGTGTCTCACTCTGTGCCTGTGTCTCATTCTGTGCCTGTGTCCAAAGCTGTACTGTAACACTAACCCATTATAACTGACGTCAACATTAACCTTAACTCTGAGCAGAGTTTGTTTATCTTACATCAAGCATGTTTCTCCAACCGTCGGTGCGGCCACTGAGCAGAGGTTCATTGTGTGACAGTCCGGCATTGTTGATACACACATCCACCCCCTGATGCAGAGTCTTAATAGCTGAGAACATGGAAAGTATCTCTTCCTCGTTGCACAGGTCACACTTATATGGGATCAGAGTGCCGCTGTAGCCTGCACTCTGACACTCAGCAGCCAGCTTCTGCAGGAACAAAGAAAGAGAAATGTACTTAGATACAGATACATGCAGTTTTATGTCCATCCGATCGATTTCAGTCAACGTCCTGTTTCAGAAAACATAATGAGTGCATTATACGGTACACACCTGCCATTTTACTCCAAATTTCACTTTCTCTTTACATATTCATCTTAGTACACAAATACCAAAATGACTCTGACTAGCTCAATATGTTAAAATCCCAGGTGTGAAATCACAAGTACTGTCTGATTTTCTCAACATCCACCAAACCTGACTGCACATTTAGTAAATTCTTACTGATCAATACACTGGAGTCTAAGCCAGGCTTGATTCCTTGTATATTTATAACTTTTGCATTACTTCCTGACCTGTTTCTCATGTCTTTTCTTATCTGCACTATTCTATTTAGAGGCATTTACTGAAAAACAGAATATTATACATTATTGTTAAAAGACGACACAGTCCAGTTGTCTTCTGTTCTGTTTTGCTCTGATTTTGATTTATTCTGTGCTTTGATTTGGGTCTCCAAGGAAAGAACAACCCTTGCTTTTATGTCAGTATTTGGATGACTGGTTAGACATAATGAGAAACACAGAGCACCGCCGGTGAGAGAAACTGGATAGGGAGAAGAAGACTAGCTGAACATGCTTTGAGGAGATGACCAATTTGCCTATTTTATGTATAAATTAGACACAGCTAACAGACATGCAAAATTGGCTAGTGCCAGCCAGACTGACAGCACAGAGATTAATGCCACCCTTCTTACAATGAGAGCAAGGCAAATTCTGCACCTTCAAACTTACAGAGCTTTTACTATTTTACTTCTATGCAATGTCTGCTATTTTCCTTACTTTTCTTTCCACTTACAGACTTGTATTCTGTCAATGTATTTTCTCTCTATTTACCCTTTGTAAAAGCACAGTATCTTATGGTGTTGCACAGTATAGATAAGATAATACAAAAGATTGCGGTATACTGCCATTAAACGCTGTAGAATACCGCATTTTAAAGAAGAGCGCATTTATTTCTGTCAGTTGACTCGATTTGCCACAGGGGGCAGTATGTGTGCACAGCTGATAAACACTGTGAATCAGAACAGAGAATGGAAAGTTGATGGCTGCTAATACCAGTGCTTTTGCAGACCGTCTGGTGCTTGCAGAAAAAGTACGATATGAAATTATTAAGCCCATGAAAACAAAACCTGTTTGCAAGTGATGTTTTGAATCTGCACAGCCCAAGAGAGACAACACTTCCAAGAGTTCACAGAGCAACAGAACAATTATAAGTGTTTAACTGGCGCTATCTTTTTAATGAACTAACCAATGTGTGTTCACAGTCACAAGTTGATCAGCAGCACCAATTATAAATATAATTACTTTACATTTTTTTGTAATAATAACTATGACATGTATATTTTTGTCAATAATTATTTCTAGATACAAAAAATGCACTGTGTTCAGTGAAATCCAGCTGCAAATGCAAAGTTACCTAACCTGTCAAAGAATCCCATAAACCCAAGAAAACAGGGATATCTGATTACGGCTCGCTGAGTAAATAATTTAATAACAAGTGATCTGGGCACCCTGTCTAGAGTTGGTCCTGCCTTGTGCCCTTTGTTGCCACCTAGGCACCGTCTTTCTCATGACCCTTACAAAGAACCAGCGAATCAGAAAATGAATGAATGAAAATCACTGCTATAAATAGAGACGCACCGATTGCAACGTTCTTGAATTTCGATTTTTTTTTAAACATATGACTAGCAGATTCCAATTTCATTTTTCCAATTCCATTTCTCTGCCCAACAATTATAAAATGACAGCATACAGACTTTTAAAAAACTTTTCTTTTATTGGAAACCTCTACCATTAAAAAGAAAAAGAGCAGCAGAGGCTTGCTTGTATCTCGCTCTGCATTCTTAGCAGTTAGCTTGAACTTTGTTAATGAATGTTCTCTCCCATGGTTCCGGACACTGGCCGATCGATGCATGTCTACACATTGGCAAAATTTATTTCTGTTTTTTTTTGTTGTAAATTTTAAAAAGTTCCCTGTTCTATCATCTATTATTCCTTAACTGATTGTATCGTTTCAAAATCAAGATTTTTAGCAGGTATCATTTTCTGCCAACGCTAGTACCTTACAGGTACAGCATAACAACACATAAATGTGTGGTACATAAATGTGTGTTTTTGTTATATCATATCACACATTTTTATATAGAAATTATCTTGATTGGAAATTACACAATCCTAAGCCTACAATAGCTATCTGCTACAAGAACCATACACACATTACGTTTGTCTACAGCAGCAGGGCATCAGGCAGCTCCAAAACAACAAAGAGCTTGCAAATATTTCCAGGTCATTAAGCATTTGTAATAAGCAATTGCAATATAAGAGTGAAACAGAGCGAACAAACAAAACAGAAAATGTAAAAAAGGGCAGATGGAAAATGCCTGTTTAGGGAAACAGGAAACTCGAAGTGAACTCAAAGAAACCAAATGCCATTCCACAAAAGACATGAATTAAACAAGTGGAAAATTTACAGGCACAGTAATCAAAATGGGCACACTGAAAAATGACATTACAGTATACATTGTAATACAGGTGGGACATGTGAATGTGTTTTTATTAGGTATCAACCTATCGCTAAGGCAAATATCTAATCAGCCAATCACATGGCAGCAACTCAATCAATTCAGGTATGCAGACATGTGTCGTGCTTGAAATGGCATACTACATATTACTCATGTCCTCCATCTGAAAAGAAGTAGTATGTAGTATGTGACAAGAAGGAAAATCTGTAGTGCCCTAAATATACCTGGATGCTGTACTACTCCGGTCAGACTACGCCATATGCAGGGGGAGCTATTGTCATTGTTTACTACATCCCATCATGCACCGTGACCATACTCAGCTCAGCCTGCTTCACAAAAACAGCACAGCGACGGACAAAAAGAAATGCTCCCTTCGGAATGAGGCGAATAAAGTTAAAAAAGATAAGCTTGATGTAACTTTGCGGTAAGTGGCCATGTGAAGCGGGGAGTGTAATAGTACGGTACATTGTATGACAGAACGTGTTACTTTACTGCATACTATACTGTGTACAATACATACCAGTGCAGTATGCAATATGCAGTACAGCACTGATCCATTTCAAATACAGCCATAGTCAAGACGACTTGCTGAAGTTCAAACTGAGCATAAAAATGGGGAAGAAAAGGGGATTTATGTGATTTGGAAAATGGCAAGGATTTCAGAAATTGCTGATCCACTGGCATTATCACACAGCTATCTCACAGTTTATAGAGAATGTCATAAAAAAGAAATTGATCAAGTTAGCAGCAGTTATGAGGGTGAAAATGTTGTGATGATGTCAGAGATCAGAGGAGAATGGCCAGTTAACCACTCGTTACAACCAAGCTATGCAAAAGAGCATCTCTAAACACACAAGCACATCAAATCTTAAAACAGAAGACCACACCAGGTGCCACTCCTGTCAATCAAGAACAAACAGCTGAGGCTACATTTTGCATGGCCTCGCTAGAATTGGACAATAAAAGGGTCGAAAAATGTTGTTTGGTCTGATGAGTCTCGATTTCTGTTGTGATTTTCAGATGGTAGGGTAAACACCATGCAAGCACGGATCTATCCTGCCGTGTATCAATGGTTCAGACTGCTGCTTTTGACAACTCTAAACTAAACTAAAACACTGATACATGTTTAATACTTTCAGATTTACAAAACATATAGAACATTGAAACATGACATACAGCTCTAGTTACACATTTTGCCTGAAAGCATTCAGGTAATGAGGAAACAGGCAACAGTCCTGAAAAAAGGTTTTAAAAACTATAGTCACAGTCTTTAAAAAGTGATCAGTCCCCTCTGTTTTAATTCTGTAGAGTACACTCAGGAGTCTGTTTGGATGTCTCTAGCAGCTTCACACATCTAGGATTGGTCTAGTTTTTAAAATGCAGTCAAACTTTATTGTGAACAGAAAATCCCTCCAGACTGCCCTCTTTAAGTCCATCCACAGATTTCCAGATGAACTTCGGTCACGACTCTGATCCACTCAAGAACATTAACTTTCCTAGCCTTAAGCCATTATATTTTTTAGGTGATGAGGGTCGTTGGTCATCTTCAGTTGTCTAGCTGAGGACCGCAGGTTTTCCTAAAAAAATCCTGACCAATTGCCCTGTTTCCACTGAAATGGAACATAATGTTTCACAGTAGGT
Source organism: Parotocinclus cesarpintoi (assembly GCA_034780495.1). Classification (NCBI taxonomy): domain Eukaryota; kingdom Metazoa; phylum Chordata; class Actinopteri; order Siluriformes; family Loricariidae; genus Parotocinclus; species Parotocinclus cesarpintoi. The sequence continues at coordinate 3,301 of JAUZSV010432959.1, read as the reverse complement.
ATGGTGTATTTTGGGTGTTGTGCTCTTGGCATAGTGCTTGAGGGTCCAGTCCAAAAGGTTATGCCAAAACCTTTTGCTACATGGCATCAGAATCACAAATGAGAGTCAGTGTGTTTTCAGGACAGGCCTCTTTCTTGCCACCCGGTCATACAGGCTAGCTTTGTAAGGCAACGTGGAACATCGGAACATGGCCATATTGAAAGCCGCCATATTGGATAAAGGGCAAGTTTTTCCAATGGAAAAGAGGTATCAAAGAAGACCAGAATTGTCTCGGAAATCAACTGGCACAGTCAGATTTGAAATATCTTAATATCTTAATCACAGGTAACTGAAGATGGAATTGATAAATCTAAAGTCTGGGAAACGCAGCTGATGTATCATAACTGTAGACTTCAACAACCGACACCCACTGTTCTATCCCTAATAGCAAAAGTCAGAGAAACTGAAACAATGGATGACAAACTATTTAGTGCTTGTCCAAAGAAACCTCAACAGCCTCTGCAAAAAGTCCATGACACAGCACACGGGGTGTCCTGTGACCTTGGACTTGCCCTATATATAAGACTGTGTGTGTTTTTTATATATTAAAAAAGGTTTTTCTAGACACAAAATGTAAAGCGGGACAGCTGTACACCTGTGCTTGCCAATCACACAACTATGCACAAAAATAATTCTGTTGATCACCACATAAAGTTACTAAACCCTAAAGTGGGCGTTGCTCTGCCATGGATGGAAAATAAAGAAGAAATGAACTGCATTATTGTATTTAAATACGAATTGTATTAACCGCATTATTTTTGTTTTTGCTAAAGTAACTTATGTCTTTGATTTAGTGCTTTAATCTGTAAGTTTGGTAGATTATGTGGTTATGAGTGGGTAGCCAAATCATGAAGCTGCAGCGTTACTGACCTTGTTAAAATCAGTTGTAAATGTCTGTTATTCCAAATGAAAAATAAGAAACTGTCTCTGACTGAGAGCGTTAACCACAAATGTAGTGCCTGTAGTAAATTTGAGTGTCATGTCCTGTAGATCTTCTCAGCAATCCGGGATGCCCTTTTACGGAAGTGATTTAGTAGGGCACAGCAGCAAAAATGAGTACAGTGTTCCCTCGCCACTTTGCTGTTCACCTTTAGTGGACTCGGTGCATCATTGGTTTTCAAAAAATATTATTCTAAAAAATATATCGTGGATTTTCGCTGTTTCGCAGGTTTTTGCGGAACTCGATCTGCACACGCGTAGTATGTGTGGTATAGTTAACGTATACATATATTTGATTAACTTTTACACAAAAAAAATCACAAAAATTATTTTTCAAAAATGTATTAAAAATATTAATTTTAACAATAAAGAATGTAATAAATCATAAAATATTATTATTTGCAATAAATAGTGTATTTACTCAGCGGATGAATACTCACCAAAAACGAGAAGTAAGACTAGAGCATCGGCCACCTGAGTCTCTACTTACCGACATGGCAAGTTTTTATCTGCGGTGTTGTGTTCACTGTTTGTGAAAGTTTCATTATAGACTGAATTCATTCAATCCCTACGATGTTACCCAAACGTTCTGCAAGTTCTACAGCTAAAATAGTGTAGAAATACTTATATAAATATAGGGTCCCTACTTTAGGGATTTTCTTTTATCGCAGGTGGTCCTGGAACGTAACCTCCACCATAAACAAGAGAACACTGTATGTTAAAGTAAAGTGGGTATGATGACACCTCTGAAATAGGCACTGTACTAGAGCTTTAGATAAAGTGAACATGGAACCAGGATCTCACAGCCCATATTCCTCTAAAAGGTTTTCTCGACTATAGTCTAACCAGTTAAACATTCTACATTGTAGTGTTAAATGCTAAATAATACAGAATATCAATTTATTTTGTTAAAACATAATAGGAGCTTGAATAACATGGACAATTTTCACAGCTTCAGGAAAAAATGGTCTATGTAAGGAAATACTTACAACTTACAACAGACTTACAAAAGGCATCGTTTTACACTGTAATTATGTCTCTTTCATAGGACCGTGTATTTAATATGCCAGGACAAAGGCACTCTGTCCCATATTTAACATGTTTATGTGCGTTCAAGTAAATATGTGAATATGGAGATGTGTCCATACAATACCACAATAACTGAACAATATCCGTTTACTCAGTCAGGCCTGTTCAGCTCTTTGAACATGACACCATTACAGTGTCTAACTGGAATCCGACCATGTTAAATAATCTGACTAGAAAAGCAAATCACATCATCAACTCTCTGTTAGCGCTCTCTTAGGAGAATAATGCTAGGTGTTAAGTGCTAGGCTTGGCTGATGTAATGATTTAAATCCCCCCTGCTTGAAATGACACTGCCATGACACGCAGTGGCGTTGACTTTGATCATACAATGTTCCAAAATATGCAGGTTTACATTTGAGCTTAACGTTTAAACAGTAAACATATATTAGGTTTCTTTCACGATGTTCAGCTTTGCTAGCCAAAATCTAACAAAATGGAACTACTATGTTTACAGTAAAACTGCAAAAAAAAGCCTTACGATACTCATGATATTTAATCTACACAAAATACATTCAGCGTTGAAATGGAACGTTTGAGTTATTATCAGGCTTGGGTGGAAATTGAAAAGTAAAGTGTTCTAGTTTTATGTAAAGAGAATTTTCATTTTGTTAATTTTTATAACATCGGGGATTTTTATTGATGAATAATAGTGAATAACCACTACGTTATATGGACAAAAGTACTGGGACTCCTACTCATTACACCTATAGGAGTTACATGGAGCATCCCATTCTAAAGCCATAGGCAATATGAAGATGGTTCCCCTTTGCAGCTGTTAAAGTTTCCACTCTTCTGGGAATGCTTTTAAGATGACAACACTGATGTTGTATGAGAGGGCCTGGCTCACCAGTTCCATTCTAGTTTATTCCAAAGGTGCTTGATGGTGTTAAGATCAGGGCTCTGTGCAGGCCAGTCAAGCTAATCCACACTCAAACCCAACTGTGCCTTTATGGGCCTTGCTTTGCACATTGGGTCATAGCCACAAATAGGAAATGGTCTTCCCGCATACGATTGATAAAAATGTTGTGGTATGCTGAAGCATTAATATGACCTGTCACTGAAAACAACCCAGTAGCATGATCTATCCTCCACCCAACTTTACAGTTGGCACAAAGCAGTCAGTCATGTAATATTCTCCTGGCATTCACCAAATTCGGACTCATCCATTTACATTTACATTTATGGAATTTAGCAGACGCCCTTATCCAGAGCGACTTACAACTGATATAGTCTT
>JAUZSV010432948.1:0-10199 GCA_034780495.1 Parotocinclus cesarpintoi | reverse complement strand
TCCCGAGTTTCTCCCCAGCCCTCTACTGCCACCTACAGGTCTTTGCCTAACATTTCCATTTACTACAAAAAAAAAAAAAAGCCACAAGTCACAACTTAGCCACAGCATAAACGCGTCAGATCACACTGGATAAGTTCTTCAAACGTTGACTGGAATTTAGTTATTTAGAATTTGTTGTAGATCGTTTCGAAAAACTTGCTTGCAAAATTTATTTTTTAAAGAACAAAGTTCGTAAGCAACAGTAGTTCTTGTACATTCGCTATATGTGTAAATCACACAATAAAGGTTTAATAAACATTTAATATGTTACATAGCACGTTCCGTCCTGTAACATAGGTCATTTAATCAGACCAGCCGGTTATTAGGATCAAAACGATCGTGTCCCAATGTGGTCCCATTAACCAGACTCGACTGTATATGGATTTTCCTTGCCATTGCTGCCTTAGGCTTGTGATACTCCTGAGATAACAGAAGAAAACCTAAATTTAAAAGCTGTTTTGAGACAATGCTTCACTGTAAAAAGGGCTATAGTGACTTGACACTGCCGTGTGCATGTGCCCTCTCAACACCTAACAGAAAGGCATAGATGGCAGACAATTCATCAAATGACCATCCCGCTTCACTTCCGCCTCGGTCTGCCAAATTAGGCAAAATGTGTTCAGAGTGCATTGCAAAAGCATGTCTAGCAGACAATGATCTCTCAACAAGATGTACACTACCCAAAAGTAGCCTCTGAGAGCCTACTTTTACACCCTCTGTCTAAATCAGACCACACTTCTACTTATTTACAACATCTGCCTGAAACATCTATCCTACATTTCTGTCTGGGTACATTGTCAGTAATAATAATGTCAGTAATGATGACATAATCAATTAAATCACGACAGGACCCAGTATCTAAAAAGTAAACTAAAATATAAAAGTTGCATTATGAAAATCAAAGATGCAAAGCTGGACATTATAACCCATGTTGCTAGTTTTGGGTGTAAATGGAGTAATCAGGAAGACAAAGCCCTCTATGGATACAGCAGGCTTCGAAGTAAAGCCAGTTCTGTGTTTTTTTTTAATAACACATGCCCAGTACCTAAGGCCTTCCTCTCTCAAATCTGCTAATAATTCTTTAGGCCGCTCTGTTGAGCAGGATGTGAGAACTGTCTGAGCTCTGGGCGCCTCTGCATGCCGTCACATGCACCAGATGGAGCTGCTTAACTGCGGTCTGGAGCAGCCCGATGGAATGCCCTGGCAAAAGAAGCTTGTCTCTGTACCAGGGAAGGAGGAATGAAGAGCTGGGAGGGGGTGCTCACTGCTGAGAAGACTCCAGAGAAAGAGTGAGCTATATTCACCCGAGTCTCATAAAGGCTCCAATGAAAGCAATGCATCACTTTGATTCTCTCCATTACTGCCATCTGCTGTACTTGTCACTCCATATCACTGGTATAAAGGAACAGCGAGCAACCCTGAAAGAGTTCCCAGTGTTTGTGGCGATTCTGTTCAATCCACAGGTCACACCATTTCTTTTGCCTTTTTTTTTTTTAAGTCAATTGGGTAGGAACAAACTACAAGCAGGCGTGATTTATTTTTACAAAACAGTTTATTTTAAAATGGTCTTTACACTCAGTATGACAATGTGCTTGCACAGTACTTACACTGGAGTGGGGCGTGACTCCATTTTATACATAAAAAAAATCTTTCCACACAGAAAGAAAGGGTGAAATAATTAAAAAAAAAAGAACACAAACAAAAATCACCCACACAATGCCAACCCATGGCTGAAAAGTGTGGGAAAGCAAATATTCCTGGTTGCTATGGGAGCACTCGAGAGCTGCTAGCTGGACAGAGGACTCATTCTTATCCCTGTGACCTTATTCGTTTGGTATACACATATTTACAGGATTATGTGTGAGCTCCATTGTCCTTTTGCAAAGGCTCCATGATCTCAAAAACTATTTCTCAATATATTCACATATAAAGCAATATAATACACATTCTGCGAGGAAAAAAAACAAAAACATTTAATGCAAATTAATATGAGGTCAGATCAGTTTAATAGGTGAAGAGCTTACGGGATAAGGACCCAGATCTTGACTGTGGGAGACGATGCCTGGTGGCTTCACATTACATGTTGATGCTTAATAAAAGTTAGCGAGTTAATGTAAAACGGTGAGAAGCAGGTGGATAAAACAGCAAATGCTACATGCCCCCGGTGTGACAAGAGTAAAAAGTGCCCAAGAGTGGCTTAGAGTGAACGGATACATTAACAAACGTTCTTCACACTTCAACTGACTAAAAGATTAAAACGCAGCACACACCCCAAGATCCTGTGCCTATGCTGCAGTAGCCAGGACTGTGATGCTGAGAACTATCCTCTGCTAAACACACTTGATCCGCAAGCGCAACTGGGCGATCCTACAGGCTCCGCTCCCCGTTTGTCCTGACCGCCGGCCGTCTCCTTCGAATGGACTGTGGCCATCAGAATCCAGTTACTGATATATGATTCAAACAGGAACTGGGCAAGCTAAAGGGAGCTGGACTTCCAGTCCCGCGATCTGTGCAGCCATTTGATGAATTTGCTGCCGAGTGAACGTGACAGAACAGAAACTGTAATGCAGAGGTCATCTAATAAAAGACATTGTGGAAAAAGGTTAAAAAGCGTACTTGGAAAGAGTTTGTATAGCACCCTAGCCGTGTCCTGTGCACATCTCTCTTTCTCTGCTGGCTGAGCGTTCTCATCATAATCTTTTGTCGGGCAGCGCAGAGCTTTCAGTGCGGGACACGGTTACAGAGTCAGTATAAAAAAAACAGGCGTAATGAGAGTTTGGCTGGGGAAAATCCACACTGAGGCGCTCAGGCCAACTGCTTCTCACCTGCCGTAGTGAGAGGGAAGAGGCTACTCCAGCTCGGTGTCCTCTTTGGGTCTGTAGACCGAGCCAAACTTCTGCATGTATTTCTTAATGTACTCCTTGGTCTTGTGTTTAACGTTCTCGTTGCACTCCAGGTCTTCAGGGTTTTTGCAGGATTTGAGCTCCTTGTTCATCACTCCATGAGTTAACTGTCAGCATGAACACACAAACACACATTTAATAAAGAGCCCTTCAAACTTTTAAAATGCATAAAGTTTTTTATCTTTATCATCCAAGAAAGTGTTGTTAAAAATGTTAAAAAAGCCTAATTCAACTGGCCAAATGACAGGTACTTCTTGTTTTATGATGACCAGACTTAATGATATTTCAACTTTACAATGGGAAACCAATAACACACATGCACATCCAGCAAAAAACACACACTACTATTTTTTTTCTTCAGGGAAGCGATATGCAATCCCATATTCTACTGTCCTTACCGATGCTAGCAGAGAATACAACAATTCCATTTGACCAAATTTAAAGCGGCGATGCATGAACAGCTGCACAGCTTACCAAGTCCTCTAGCGTCTTTGCTGAGGTCTCTAAAACTAAGAAATTGGAAATAAATCCATTAAGGAATACAGATGTGTCCTAGTTTGAGCCTGTCCAATTCCCCAGTATCTCAACATTCTTACTACTGCATGCACAACCCAAAGGAGAGGAAGAGCTGTAGTGCAATTAACACCCCTCTATGACTCAAACAGAACTTCTGAGGCAAAATTGTATCCATCAGACCCCATCAGGTCATCTCTGCTGGGGACTTGGCAGTGCCATGGTGAATATTCGTTGAATGCCCAATTGTGTGGTATTGGTGACAAAAAGTGGGAGACTGTGGCCAGTTTGGGCCACTTTAGAAGCTGGCAGCAGAATAATCACACTGAATCCGGTTCAGTTTATCATACATAAGAACAGTAAACTGTGTAATCTCTTGTTGCAATTAAAAGGGGTAAAATAAATATCAATGCAAAATAGCAATGCATCTGGACCACAATAGCAGTTTTATTTTTAGATGCCTAAACCTAATACTCTAAAAAGTAGGACTTTCAAATCACAGTGCTGTCAGTTTATTCACATGCACCTAATAATCCTAACTGCAGAAAATCAGATTGTCAGTACCACAATCAGCACAATTAATGTACTTGGCCGATCAGATAATGGGAAAGTTCTGGATTTATGTAAATAAATGAATTCTTAATTTGCAGCCAGCCAATGATCTCACATACATCATCTGGTTTAGACCACAGATGATTCCATATTCAGGCTTCATAATTAAAACAATTCTGTTTGTCTCTACCAATTGAACAAATTGTTCAAAGAAGGGGATAAAGGCAGTGAAGCACTAAAGTGATTTTACATTAATAGTTAGGAAAGTATTGCAGTGATCAGAAGACCCTGTCCGACTGACACCAAACTGGCCAAGCACCAATCTCATTAACACATTCAAATCTCATAGTCAGTTAATGTTTATAAGCGGAACCCTTCCAACTTCACATTCCGGCAGCACAGAACGTCCCATAATAAGCAGATACTCCCCCTCAAATTTATCTGGGATAAGTTTCCGAACTACCCATACTGTGACATCTGTCTCAGGAAACAATCCCTTACTCACGTGTAGGGACTAATTGGGCTACTTTGCTTCGACCCAGGGAATCAACGCTATATTTATTATTCTTATTATATATTATTTTTGATAATGATTATTATACACAAATTCTTCGTTTCGTTTCACACACACAAACACACAAACACACCCTTTTAGCTGTAGAGCAATGTTAAAACCAATTTGCAGGAACACTGGACAGAGAAAAAGAGTGTGTGAGAGGTGGGGGGGTGGTATGCGAAAGAGAGAGAAGGAGCGGCAGAAAGCATCCCAGACAGACAACAAACCTTTATAAACACCCCCCAATCACCACCAACACACAACTACCACACACAACCACAACGACTTCAAAGGAAAAAAAGTCTAAAGACTCAAGACAAGAGGGTATAGGGTATCAGAGTATACATGAGCTGAGAAATCCAAAAACTGAGTTAAAATTCTGCTCTCCTTATCAGATTTCTTAATTTGATTTCTAGCTCTTAATCCGATCTGGGAAATCAGAGTATAGCATTTACATGACCACTTGAATAACCAAATAACTACAGACATCAGTTTATGAAAGAATCAATACCATGTATACACACTCAAACAACAGTGCAACAGGCAATTAAAGAGAGTTGCTTTAAGCTTTCATGGCTAAAGCACACAGTATGATCCTGTACAGCACTCTAAATTTACTGGATGCAAAGCACTGGCAGCAATCCAGTTAGGTTCACCACTTGCCACAAGAGCCAAGTTCACAGGAAAATGTACAAAATACACCCCCACATTTTTGGCACACAACAATAGCAATGAAGAAACTTGCTTTGTCATTCCGACTCACATTTCCCACCACTGCGGTTGTGCTGGGATGGGGAGGTTTAGTGGTCAAGGCTAAACAGCTCAGTTTAGTTTCGCAGTCGCTGTGGATACAGGCGTCTGGCTAAATGCTGCAAATCTAAACGTCTGAAAGGGCAGTGGAGGCTCAGTGGGATGGGCATTACAAATTCAAAACCTACCTTTAACTGCTGCCACTGATGGCACATTGAGCAAGAGCCTAGTTCACTTGCTCTAGAAAAGGGCTTCTGCTAAATGTTACTATGTATGTCATGTGATTGTACATTCACAGAGCATTATATTAGGAACAACTTTGTCTAGGTAATTGCATGAATAATTAGGTATAATTTGTTGCAGCAGTGCAATTCACCAAAACAAACAGATACGGGGCCAACAGCTTCAGGTAATACATTCAGCCCAACGTTGTGAAACGAACACAAGCAAGAGCAATTAGTAGTTTTTAATAACGTACTCAGTAAATGCAACAGTAGCCATTATATGTTGGCATTCCACCACATTTCTAACCATAGAGTTTAGCTGCTATTGGATCATATTTAATTCCACACTTGGTAGTACTAGAATAAATGTAATTAGAAGCTTTAATCGTTCTGCCTAAAGAAACAAAGTCAATTTTAGAAAATGATCCAGTGCCGTTTACCTTCCTAGCGAGGTGTTTAAAATCCTCAGTGTTGCTGATGCGGCCAAGCTTGCAGTCAGGCTTTCGGTACGGATTAAGGCATTGTACAATAAACTGTGACATCTAGACGGAAGAGGAGGAAAGCAAAATCAAGATCAAGTACGGAATGCTTCCAAAACAGGCATGAGCAGATTCAGGTATGAGGTATGAAATGTTTACCTCTTTGCGGAAGACCTCTTTGCTTTTCTTAGCGAGCTCACTGGAGGTGTCTGCCTCGGCAGTCTTGGTGGAGAACTGCGAATGAAGCAGAGTGTAAGCTTTATCGAATTACGCCTGTTATCAAAACCCACAGACAAAGCCTGCACAACTGAAAGGACAATACATTTTATGGAACAGAGTTATATATTACTGGAGAAGGGATAATGGCAAATAGGCTCTGTTTTTGTTTAAAGTTTTTAGCTGAGCTCAAATTATTTCTGGGAAGCATACCTAAAACAATAAGTGGAGAGGGGAAGCAAAATAGGTCACAGCTCTCTGTATCTAGTTATATGACTTCAACAGAGATGCTCCTAAATAATTCCTGCAAGTTAATAAACACTAATCCAATGCTGACCATTTCCTCTTGTGTAACAGCTTCGCATTTTCTATTAAACAAACCTGAAGCAGTTAAAACGGAAAGGTCTCCATTCTTATCAAGACAGTTCTGTTGGATAAGCGCCAGCTGGTAACAATAACATTTTGTAGCTTCTTCAAATAATCAAGATATCCAGGCTAAAGGAAAGCATAGAGACACCTTAAAAGAGCATTTGGGAAAAATGTGTTCCTCAAAAGGAATAAGATGAGATACCTTTGAGGGGTTTTCATCATACGTTGGAGTTCCCAAGTCCATCTCAGCCTCATGCTCCACACTGCCTTCCTCTGTAACACCATCCCAGCTCGGAGGATCCCACTGCGTTTGCCTGAGTCAGACACAATGGATTATTACAAGTGATTTTCTTGCACTTGTTGTCAGGTGCAAGTTACACCTAGTGGCAAAAACACATCAGGTTGTACGCTACATTTATTGATCCACTGTTGTATACTGCCTGTGTCATTCCAGCTGTTCCACCTTCCTTCCCAAGTCTGTTATAATCTGGTAACTGCAGAATGACCTGACACAGGTAACACTGGTGTGTTTAGGGTCGTTGTCTTGTTGAAACACCAATTTCAAGGCCATTTCCACTTCAGTATAAGACAACATATCCTCCAAGTATTTTGTTATATGCAAACTGGTCCATGAAATAGGGCCGGCACCATAGTAAGAGAAACGTGCCTATATCATGATGTTTGCACCAAGTTAAGTCAGATTTATTTATATATCACTTTTTACAATGGAGCATTGTCTACAAGCAGCTTTGCAATATTATATTACCTTAAAAGGCCAATCCTACATTGAGCAAGCCTATAGCGACAAATGGCAAGGGAAAACTTCCTGAATGAAGAAGGAAGAAACCTTGGGAGGACCAAAACTCAAAAAGGGACTCATCCTCCTTGTGTGGCTTAGATGTTAATTGAAATAGTTAAGTTAATAACAATAAATAATAATAATAATAATAATAATAATAACAACAACAATAACAACAACCATTAAACTAAATAACCTAAAAGATTTGAGTGTCTTTGTCCTTGGCACCACCATGCTTCACTGTCTTCAGAGTGTACTGTGGCTTGAATTTAGGGTTTGGGGGTCGTCTGACAAATTGTTTGCGGCCCTTGGACCCAAAAAGATTAATTTTACTTTCATCAGTCCGCAAAATGTTTCTCCATTTCTCTTTAGGCCAGTTGATGTCTTTCCAGAGCGACTTACAAAAGTGCTTTAAGACATCAGTAACATAATCCATTCTTAATAATCAGGAATCTAAACAATTACATTTCTGAAACTGTAAATTGTATTACATGTCTTTTTTTTTTTGGGACCTCTTGCTAATAGATTAGCTTCACACAGGCGTATGATCATTGGATGAGCCTATGCTATTCTGGCTGTTCTTCATTGGTTTTGCTTTTTATTTTAAAGCACTGGAGATAATTTTAGCCGAATCCCATCATTATCTGCACCTCTTCAATTTCAATCAACGTTTTCACCAAAGTACGCTGTTCTTCTGAACAATGTCTCAAACGACCCATATTTCTCAGGCTTTCAAGGAGAAATACATGTACAACATGTGCTGGCTTCATCCTTAAATTAGGGCCACCTGATTCACACCCGTTTTTTCACAGACTGATTGACCTCTTTAATTAAACTCCACACTGCTATTATTTTGCACCTCTTTCAATTAATTCATCAAATACACAGACTCAGGAATGAAAGTCTGTTGATTTTCTAAGCATTTACTGCACCAACTGGTAAATCATTTGTCATGTGGTAATATAATTTATACCGAAAACATTGATTCATCTGGGTAGTCATATTGGACTGCTATTATTTTGAACATTTTGTGTATAAAATGTCATTTAAATGGCATTGCACTTCAGGTTCTGTGTAATACGGAATATGTACATAGGTTAGTATGTAAATGTACTTAAGACATATTATCCATTTAAATAAGCCCATCTGTAGTCCTAATATTAGCTCCTGTGTACATTTAATCTGTTCCTCCAAAAAGAAGCCTAGGAATACAGACTGTAAAACTCGGGTTAGTATGCTGTAAACAATCGGTGATGCAATCAGTAATATAGCTGACTGCTTCATTAAGCAGTCTCAGGATTCAATTGTTTGTTTGGAAGGATTACAAAGAGAAGGCCTTTATAGGGAGTAGGCAACAAGGGCACTCATTAGATAATGAGGCAGATCGGTTGAACATTTGGTAAAGCGCTAGTGAATTCAGGCCAAGATCTTGTTCTGTTCAAGCACTCCTAAATAAACATTCCATTCACAGTTCTTAAAATTTTTTTACAAAAAAATATTTGGTGCAATGATCAGAACCCATACAAGACCAGCACAGACCAGGTACTATTTGGATAGGGAATCATGATCTGCACTACAGTCACACTAATGGGCTGGTGTTGTGCTTGTGTGCGTTGTGCTGGTATGAAGGGATCATACGCAGCACTGCTGCAGTTATTAAACATCTCAGTGTCACTGCTGGACTAAAAATTAGAGCCACCAGCATCCTGTGAGCACTGCTAAAGGATTAGAGTATTCAACAGAGTGGTGGATTATGTAGTGCAATTACCACATGCCTTCTTAATAGCAGAGTTATGTACCTTGTGGCTACATGGTAGTAATAGATCTTTCCCTCAGGATCCCGTGCTACCTTCCAGTTGGGTGGCAGAACAATGGTTTTGGGCTTAGGAGGTGAAGGAGGAGGCAGGTCCATAATGCTGTTGGGAACAATCATCTCCTGCAGAGAAGGGAGTTAGAGAGCTAATTATAGTACAAGTATGTGCTTTATAACAACCATCTGATCAACGTTTGTTAGTTTTAACGACAGAGAAAGTAAAAATAAAAATGAATTTCGAAAAGAAATGAAAGTCTGCCTTTGAACTTGGGACATTTAGAGTTAGAAGTTAGAGGCTGTTATGACGTGGTTGATCTACTGACAGTTGATTTGCTATACTTGTAATTGGTTAACCAGATTAGTACCGATACATTCCGTACTTCCGGACTTGTTGCCCTTCCACAGGCTCCCATGTGAACATCAAACATAGCTTATTGCCCATTAATGCTGCACCATTTGGCTGCATATTTACATACAAAAAGAAAGGCCCAACAGCTCCCCCAGGTGTCCCAGATGAACTCCATTACCTGCTGAACAGTCTGAGACGTGACTATGGTGGTGACGGTGCCCCCTTGCTGAACAACCACTCCCTGCTGGTGACCGGTGTAGACCTGCTGACCGTGCAGGTAGCCAGTGGCTGGCTCTGTATACGTCTAGGTGCACATACAGACAGGAGACAATCAGCAATTCCCATGGCATGGGTCATTTTATTTTTCCCATGTCATTAACATTTACATAACAGTTCTTTGACATTTTGGGTATTTATGGTGATGTAAAATTCATACAGTTGGACAATTCTAAAGTAGTCAAACATACTAGTGGTGCAACAAAATAAAATCCTGGACAAAACCAAAACAATCAACACACTGATTTGCCTTTGCTGAATAACCCATTCATTTTTAAGAATTACTTATACAGTCGATTCCGGTTAATAGGACCACCGGTTAATGGGACCAGCCGCTTATTCGGACCAAATCCTAAAGTAC
>JAUZSV010432937.1:0-10199 GCA_034780495.1 Parotocinclus cesarpintoi | reverse complement strand
CTATACCCGAGCCCGAACATCATCATATCCCAAACACAACCTGGAATCATCGCAATGGAAGATATGGTTCATTTCAATTCAATTCAGTTTTATTTATATAGCGCCTTTTACAATAGAGTATTGTCTCAAAGCATATGGTTGCATATGGTTGCAAAGATATGGTTCATGACGCCACCACAAATGAAGGCTGCAATCTGACATTTCTATCTTGATGTATTTTTTCTTAATGAGTGCATACTAAGTCCAATAAATCTTTATGCATCATAATGTCTTAGAAAACAAAAATCCAAAGCAACAACGGCTTGTAAAACATGTGAATACAAATAAAAGTCTACACTAAATACACACGATCTTAACGCTCAAATAATGGCCAAAATAGATCATCATTTACACCAACATTTTGAGATCTTATAAATAGAATTGGGCAGCATAGTGGCTTGGTGGGTAGTACTGCTGCCTCACAGCAAGAAGGTCCCGGGTTCGTTTTTTTCTGTGTAGAGTCTGCATGTCCTAGCTGTGTCTGTGTGGGTTTACTCCGGGTCCTCTGGTTTCCTACCACAGTCCAAAGACACGCGTGTTAGGTTAATTGGTGTTTCTAAAAAGTGTCCCTTAGTATGTGAGTGTGTGTGCCCTACGATGGATTGGCTCCCCCTCTAGGGTTGTTCCTGCCTGATGATGAAGTGAAAATGGCAGACAGCGCTGAGGTGACGGTTTACAAAAGTACGTTAATATTTCAAATGAAATAAAAAATTTTAAGTTGAAAGTATTTTTTAATTGAAAAATATTTTCAAATAATTATAAAGGTTGGCGAATTGGGCTTTTAATTAAATGAATCATGGTGGTGTGATGTAATGCGTCACATGACATTGGTAAGATGGCGGACGTAGTGCTTCCAAGGTTCTGTGCATACTGCATACTCGCGTACTTAAAGAGCGTACTGCTTTAACGGTCGAGCAGTGCCTACTGAATCGAATCTAGTGCGTACTGTCAAAGTATGCAAATTCGGACGCAGCCAATGAATGCATAAACAGAACAAAAATGTTAACGAACAATGTCGCAGTTCATGTGGTTTGCCAGTACAAGACTTAAAACCAGAATTAAGCATTGAAGAAACTTGCACACAACAAACACACACACACAAACACACATGAATACACACACATACACACACATACACACACATACACACACATACACACACATACACACACATACACACACATACACACACACACACACACACACACACACGCACAAAATAAAGAATGGAGAGGTCTGTAATTTCTATTTTAGGTATACTTCAACTGTGAGAGACAGGATTCAAAAACAATTCGAAAATCCCATTGTATGACGTTTAAATAATTCATTTGCATTTGTGTCTGATTATCGACCAACCAGAAAAATATCCGGCTCTCGCAGACCTGTTTTTAGAAGCTATCCTATTCTGCAATATTACCTGTATTAATTTCTTCTGTTTGAACTTGTTAGCTGTATAAAAGACACCTGTCAACACACGCAATAAATCACACTCCAACCTCTCCACCATGTCCAACACCAAAGGGCTGTCTAAGGACACCAGGGACAAAATTATAGACCTGCTTAAGACTGAGATGGGCTACGGGACAATAGGCTTGATGAGAAGGTGCAATTATGCAATTATTAGAAAATGCTGTCTGGGACTCCATGCAAGATCTCACCTCATGGTTAAGGATTATTCTGAGAAATGTCAGGAATCAGCCCAGAAGGAGATACAGACGACTACAGACTATAGATTGGCAGTCTATCAAATACTTATTTATTTATACTCACAAACATACACACATTTTGGGAACTAAGGACACTAATTGTTGAAGCTTTGTAGGTGGAATTTTTTCCCATTCTTGCTTGATGTACAACTTCAGTTGCTCAACAGTCCAGGGTCTCTGTTGTCATATTTTGTGCTTCATGCAGACTGCAGGCAGGCCAATCTAGTACCCATACTCTTTTACTTTTACGAAGTCTTCTGTTGTATCATGTACAGAATGTGGCTTAGCATTGTCTTCAGCATTAATGGTGCCTTCACAGATATTCAAGTTTCCCATGCCATGGACATTAACACACCCCTCCCCACCATCAGAGGTGCTGACTTTTGAACTTTGAGCTGATAACAATCACTCTCTTTGGCCCAGAGGACACAACGTCCATGATTTCCAAAAACATTTTGAAATGTGGACTTGTCAGATGACAGGACACTTTTCCACTTTGCATCAGTCCATCTGAGATGAGCTCAGTCCCAGAGAAGCCGGCAGTGTTTCTGGATGTTGTTGATAGATGGCTTTCACTTTGTATGGTAGAGTTTTAACTTGTACTTGTAGATTGAGAGATGAACTGTGTTCACTGACAATGGTTTTCTGAAGTGTTCCTGAACCCATGTACCCTATCCTTGTTTGTGATGCTCCCTTTATACCCAATTATAACACACACCAGTGGAATGTCCCCAAATATTTTGGAACGTGGCATCAAATTCCAAAATTACTGAATATTTGCAAAACCAATAAAACTTATTCATTTGAACATGAAATATATTGTCTTTGTAGTGCAAAAAATTTAATATGGTTTGAAAAGGATCGTATTCAGTTTTTATTTATGTTTTACAAAACTTCACTGGAATTCCTTCCCAACTTCACTGGAATTGGGTTTATATATATATATATAAATGCAAGAAAACTTGACAACTGGACAAACCAGAAGACAGGAATAAACAATTTATTTACGAACTAGTGAACTAGTCTAATACCAGTCTGCGTTCTCACCATAATGACCCCTAAGCAATTTACTGGTACCCAATTAAGGGTTTTTATTTAAAAGAAATTAAGGTTGCTGAGCAATCATGATATATTGCTCTGAAGTGGAACTTGAGAGAACAGACAATCAGTGTCCATGGTGTGTCTAATCACCTCGTCATGTACCATGACTAAACCAGCGTATCATTATCCCACAACGAGCTTTCTATGTCTGAATCACCATCTTATTAGCCAGGCCAGGTGTGGGCACCCACTTTAGGAGTAATTAATAAGCCTGCCATACAGCATTAATTAAAAGCATCACAATGTGCCCAATCTGTTGCATATTTGGTCTTAATAAAATTAATAAAAGCTGGTTCTCAAATAGCATTTGACAGATCAGCTTTGCAGAATGGAGCCTTGTCAGGGGCAAGTATTTTTATATTTACAACATTCATTTTCATTCAGACTGAAAGCTGAACAGTTTGCTGACCATGGCACTGAGTTAATATGACTTATCTGAATAAAAGCCTTAACTCTTTTTACTGTAGCAAGATCATGGTTTATCATCATAAAAAATAACTCCTCACCACCAAACCTATTTGCTATCAACGGAATGAAAAGTAGCCAAACATTGAGAATCCAGATTACCAAAAAGTAACCCACACAAAAATCGGGAGAACAACAATATTTCAGACAGATGGGCAGAGGTTGGGCATCAAAAGCAAGTCCTCTGCCCCAACTTTATTTGGAATGTGTGCCAGGCTGGAAATGCAGGAATGGATTAAGTATTGTTGATCAGAATGTTGACCAATAAAAAAAACATGATTTTTGTTGGCGTTAAACTGTCTGTAAAGAAATAATTTATAAAGGTTAATAAAAGGAAATTTGCATACCACACTTTTTCCACACTATAAGAAGCTCTAAAAGACATTTATAAATCCTAATTAAACTAATGAAAACCATAAGGGTAATAATAAGGTTAAGCTGATATTTGAGCAGCCATTCTGAGTATTTTATGGACTAGCCATGTACTCTTATGTACTCTAATGTATCCAGGTGATATCAGGGGAATAGAACACAGTCAAAGACTGGGAACTTGTTCAACCTTAACTCTTCAGTGCTTTTCCTCTTCTTTGATTTAAAACGGACAACTTTCTTTATAGTGGCCTATGGCCTAATAAAAGCACCATGTCTCATACAAAATGAAACAAACCAAAGGTAAGGAGGATACGGATAAACAAAGATGTAAATGAGGAATGACACATTCCTTAAGAACTCATTGGGATAATCAGTTAAAGTCAGGTCCAGAATCTTTACGTTTAGTATACATGTGGTTCTGAAAATTTAACTGCTCAAAATGGTTAAAAAGGCCCATATGTACTCTCAGGCAAAACAGGATTTATCTGTGTTTTAGCTGTTTATTGAAAACCACAATTGCTTCTTGTAAAGTCACATCCTGTGTTTGATTTGTTTACATGTCTTTGGTATGTGCTGCTTTTATACATTAATCAAACTGCACTGCAGAGTTCATTTGGAATCATCTAGTCCGAGGATCTCAACGTGCTTATTTGGTGTGCTCCAAGGTTCGGATAGCAGCGTTCAACGTTAAACTTGTTCAAATTAGCTGCACCAATGGAGCAATATCATCAGGATGCATTTTAATTAACCCACCCTGCCAATTGTGAAGACAGCATCTATCTTTACTACGGCTGGAAATAATTCAGGAGTGACTTTATCCCTTATATTCAGAAAAGTACTGCACTGTCTATGACGAGTATTTGTGAAAATAGATGGGAGTCGACTCATTCTGTCTTGGACACCAATCAAAAACTTGCCTTGCCCTGTGAACATGCAATGAGTTCTAATGCAGACAGCGCTCGCAAGGAGAGGAAATTAGTCACAGCAGACTCTATTGTACATTAAAATGAAGTATGAATGAGTCAGATGCCCTTAGCTGGAACACTAAAGAAGAGACTTAGCAGCACAAATAATTGTGTTCCATGTAACATTGTAGCACCTATTTGATAATACATATGAGGTATAAACTAAAAAAGACAACATCTTTAAGATCGAGCGCTAGCAAAGCATGTTGCTGTCATAACAAAAGGATTCCAAAACTGTCCTCCCAATGAGTAACAACCAGTCTGAAACTTTTGACACATATGCTTTATAAAAAGGCTAACGTCCACATCCATTACTGAAAAACTGACAAGTTTAGTCTGAGACATACCGTATGGAGGTCATTCTGTCCCAGTCAGTCTATCAGCAGTCTGAATGAGGAGGGTGAACATGTTTAGGTCTACCTTTCTGACAACCAAGGTCATAAGCACCTGAACTCATCTACCATGTTAGTATTAAGCAGTGCTTCATCATTCTCCAGAGCACAGGCTCGAGCTGTGAGTTCAATGTTCAGCTTTCTCTGTCATGCCTGCTATCTCAGCATGATTCGACTAAACACATCCATCATCACACCTTAACATGCTGTTAGAAAACCAGTCAAGCTGATAATCTGATCTCTGACATTAAGGCCCTCTACAGGTATGTGGGAAGTTCATCCTCAGTTAAGATACCTACCATGACAAATGCACACAAAGACTCAGACTCATTTATTTTAGTAAATATACTGCTGAAGATTATACTTAAAAATAGAATATCCCATATTGATGTATCCCCTTATTTTTGTGGGCAGTGTATTAATCATTTTACATTATAGCTGAAGTGAGTTGTTGAAAAGTACATACAATGTTAAGCAATAGGCTCATACCTGCCAGAAAATGCTGTCTATTGTGTTTCCGAGGAAGCCTTCCCGTGTTTCTGAGGATAGGAGCTTGGGCCCGAGTATTGTCATGAATTCATCAAAATCCACTTGCCCATCTCCTGCAAAAAAAAAATTAAAATAAGACATCAAACACCAAGTGTTCTACCACAAATAACATTAAGGAATCAATACAAAATGTGTTCGATATTTTTTTAATCAAAATACCATTATTCTTATTAGATATTATAGGGTTGATATTTATAAATGATATTTTATTAATCAATCATGACATCTATCAATGGAAGTTCCATTTGTGGCAGTTATGGCTTAGCATTCTAGATGTCCATATCTGAAAATGATCTGGTTTCAACCTACATTCAAAGTTTATTCTCAGAAGTCTTGGCTGAGTTACTTGAACACCATGGTATCACAGGCAAAAAGACAAAGGTGAACCCTAATAAATGGTGCACTCCCATTAACCTGCAAAAAGAATGGAAATATAAAATGTATGGAGCATTTTTTCATTATTTTTGAACGTCTTTTCCTTGGGTGTGTGATAGAGATTATTTGTTTACACACTTTTGTAAAACATTTCAGATTTTCTATATTTCTGCCAAAATATGATTTCAAATATCGTTGTCTTTTTTCTGAAGTTTTAAAAGATAAATAAGGAGAATACAATTACACAAATGAGACAAATATAAAAAAAATATGCATGGTCATTATTTATTCAGATGATACATACATCTGCGTGACAAAAGTATGTGAAACTGATTTCAATCTGGCCTTCAAGCCTTTTCAGCACCAATAGCTGCAACTGAATGTTTCAGGTTACTGTTGATCAATCCTCCACATTAACTTGAATGAATTTAAGCCATTTCTCCATATACAACAACTTCAACTCTGGAATATTGGTGGGTTTAGTTATATGAACTTCTTCCACATTAATGTTCAGCACGTTGTCATGGCCATTTCAAAACCTTAATATTGGTTGTCTTTAACCATTTTTGGTCAAACTGACTTATAGTCACCATCTTGCTGCATGACATGCATTCTCTTGAGATTCACGTTTGTAACTTTGTATCAGGTCGCCCTGATCTCCCACTCATGTAATGTGCAGGAAAATAAGATTTGGATTCCCTGAATGTGTGGTGAATTAGAATGTTTAGTATTTAGCTTTGTCACAACACTGCACCTATGACACTGGACATATGGCACATTGTCTTTTATCAGAATGAGGAAATAAAGCAAATATGATATTGTACTAATGACAATGGCCTTCAGCTTCTTCACACTTCCACTCACCCTCATTCGCATTGCACACACCACTAACTTACAACTAAAGGGTCAAAATGGTTTCAATAAAACACTGTAGCTCTCTTCATACTCACCTTAAAAGCTTGTGTGAAGCTCTGCTAAAAAGTGACAAAATGACACCAAAATCCAATGGGAATAACACACTTAATAAAACACTGAGTGTTTATAGGGAAACCTTCATAGTAGCAAGCAGATCTTGTCATCTGCAGCCTGTCATGGACTGAATGTAAAGTGTGGCTGGTTATGAATGAGACATCAGCTACACATGTCTAAATTTAAACAACAAGCAGATTGTTAGTCTCATAGGAGGGCTGAGGATGCTCAAACAGCAAATGGTAGCACAGTGGACATGCTGAAAGGTGATACACTTATACACACCAGCATAATGGCACATTCGAACATATGTATTTATCCCTTATTATTGTGGTTCACTGGTATTCAAGTCAGAGTCTGTCAGATACCCAAGGCAGTGTTTGTCAAGATGCAGACTGTGGCACATGAAAAGGCATCACATTTGCATGTGTTGGATGGGTTTCAATGGCTGTGTGTATATTAGTATTAAATCACATTTTAGAAGAGGATTGAATTCTGCAATCCAGCCATAATGTTTTGTCAGCCCAAATGCCCCACAGTGTTCTACGTCACCAGCAAATTGCCTGCATTTGTGCATTCTTTTTAAGGAAATCCAAATTGAATTCTTATTTAGAAACACTTGAGAGAGATGAGATTTTTACCTGAACGCGCCAGTGCTTTTGCAGAGTGTTAATGGAGTCTGTCTCAATGCTTAGTGAGTGCACTTGCTGCATACTGCCTATGTAGGACAGTTTCTGGTTATAACTTTCTGACAATGGAGGAACAATGGAACCCTACGATTGCTTATTTAGAAAGTCGAATGAGAACCATACACCCCCTGCACATGATCAGTGCATATATGCAGTTTAAGTTTTATGGGTCTGGACTATAGCCGTTGTAGTTTTACAAAATTTGAATCTTTTTTTTAAAGGACCATTAAGTTACGACCAATGTTTTGATAAGATGTGATAGAAGGAATAGACAATATGTACACAAAAGCCAGTACGTGGACTAACATGAGGACTGTACGAGATGTATAATTTAGCATATGTAGCTGATAACTGGACATAAATAAATTGATTAAAACTAGCAAAAGTCAAAATAATAGGATGTGAAAGTGAGGCACAGATAAACAGGTGCAATGTTATTCAATAATGTTATTTTATTTTTAAGTATTTTACATAATCTTCATAAAAATGTTACACATATGTACAGTGGAGAAAATGAGTATTTAATACACTGCCAATTTTGCAAGTGGGTCTGTCATTTTTTTGTAGTCAACTGTGAGAGACAAAATCTAAAAAGAAAATCCAGAAAATCACATGATTTAAAAAGCAAAGATTTGCACTTCAGTAGAAAATCAGAACTTTGTCTGCAATTACAGAGGTCAGAAATTTCCTGTAGTTCTTGACCAAGTTTGCACACACTGCAGCAGAGATTTTAGCCCACTCCTCCATACAGATCTTCTCCAGATCTTTCAGGTTTCGGGGCTGTTGTTAGGCAACATTGAGTGCCAGTTCCCTTTAAAGATTTTCTCTTGGGTTCAGGTCTTAAGACTGGCTAGGCCCCCTGAAATACTTCTTATAGAGCCACTCCTTAGTTGCCTTGGCTGAGTTTTTTGGGTCATTGTCAGAACCCATCTTCAATGCTCTTACTGAGGAAACGAGGTTGTTGGACAAAATCTCGTATTAAATGACTCCATCCGTCCTCCTTTCAATACGATGCAGTCGTACTGTTCCCTTTTGCAGAAAAGCACCCCCAAAGTATGATGTTTCCACCTCCATGCTTCACAATTGGAACAGTGCTCTTGGAGTTGTACTCAGCCTTCTTCTTCCTCCAAACACGGTGAGTGGAAGTCATACCAAAATTCTCTATTTTGCTCTTATCTGATCACATGACCTTCTCTCACGCCTCCTCTGGATTATCCAGATGGTCATTAGTGAATTTCAAACGGGCCTGAACATTGGCTGAGGTGAGCAGGAAAACATTGCATTCTCTGCAGGATGTAAATCGATGACAGTGTAGTGTGTTACTAATAATCATCTTTTAGACTGTGGTCCCAGCTCAATGGCCAGTCCTCCCACGTAGTTTTGGACCAATTCCTGACCTTTCTCAGAATCATCCTTACCTGACAAGGTGAGGTCTTGCATGGAGAACCCAGACCAAGGAAGATCGACAACCATCTTGTATTCATTACATTTTTGAAAAATTGCATCAACAGTTGTTGCCTTTTCACCAATCCTATTGACCTGTAGCTCACCCCAGCCATCCCAGGTCTACAATTTTGTCACTGGTTTCCTTGGAGAGCTCTTTGGTGTTGGGCATGGTGGAAAGGTTGGAGTGTGATTGATTGAGTTTGTGGACAGGTGTTTTTTATACAGGTAAAAAATTAAAACAGGTGCAATTAATACAAATAATGAGTCCAGAATGGGAGAGCTTTTAAAAGAAAAACTAACAGGTCTGTGAGAGCCATGCTGAAAATTCTTGCTGGTTTGTAAGTGATCAAATACTTATTTCATGCAATAAAGTGCAAATTAATTATTTAAAAATTATACAATGTGATGTAGGCTGCTCCACCCTGGAATTGAACCCGGGGCCTTCTTGCTGTGAAGGCAGCGGTGCTATCCACCGAGCCACCCTGCTTCTGGGGAACTAGCTTGGGATATTGAACAAACCCTGTGGAGTTATACCAGTAAGGAAAGCTCCTATTCATAAAGGCTATAAGAACAAAAATAACTCCAAGTTTCTTAGGCATTCTCATAAAAGCCCATTGTGGTCTCCACCATAATTAACAAAATGCTGTTATAAATAGAAGACTGATGCAGCGTAATGTCTCGTGATCATTATAATAGGCTACAGCTTGTTATTGCTAGAAAATGTTGTACAGGCATTAGTAAAAATTATTTCTTCAGTTAAAGTACACTGTGTTGAACTAATGACAGCATCTTATTACTACAAAGCAAT
Source organism: Parotocinclus cesarpintoi (assembly GCA_034780495.1). Taxonomy (NCBI): domain Eukaryota; kingdom Metazoa; phylum Chordata; class Actinopteri; order Siluriformes; family Loricariidae; genus Parotocinclus; species Parotocinclus cesarpintoi. The sequence goes on along the minus strand of JAUZSV010432937.1, from coordinate 323 downwards.
TTATTATTTTGATACAATAAAGCTGTATCGTTATAATGAGAAAGTTACTGAAGACAAAACCAGTCTGAATATTGTAGAAAAGAAACAATAGGCTTATAATAACTGCCCTAATGCTACACACATACAGTGGTGTGGAAAAGTGTTTGCCCCCTTCCTCCTGTTTTTTGCATGTTTGTCACACTTAAGTGTTTCAGAACATCAAACCAATTGAAATAGTAGTCAAAGACAACACAAGTTAACACAAAATGCAATTTGTAAATTAAGGTGTTTATTATTAATGGACAAAAACATACAAACCTACATGGCCTTGTGTGAAAAAGTGA
>JAUZSV010432926.1:0-10199 GCA_034780495.1 Parotocinclus cesarpintoi | reverse complement strand
CACACACACACACACACACACACACACACACACACACACACACACACACACACACACACACACACACACACAAATTATAATTGAACAATGGCCATATCTGCACCTTTCTGCTTACACTATCAGTGAGCTATCTGCACTGTTATCTTGTATTTATTGTTATGTATAGTGTGTTTATTGTTCCTGTATTTATTGTTTATTGTTCTGTATTGCACATGCTGTACATGCACACTTTATGTTGTGAAGATTACTGTTTTATGTAGCACCTTGGTCTCGGAGGAACATTGTTTCGTTTCAGTGTATACTGTACAACACTGTATATGGTTAAAATGACAATAAAACCACTTAAACTTGAAATGATTGGACCTGGAATTCAAGAATTAGTGTTTATTAAGAAATGAAATTAAGTTGACCAGACAAAACATGAAATATCTTTATACTGTCCGCAATTTATTTACCATGTATTTATACATTTTTGTCAGTATTTTATACAGTAAGCCAGCATTTGTAGCATTGGTTAGTATTAGCAGCTTTTTACCATCTCAAAACATTGCCAGACTCAAAAGTATCCTGTCTAAATCAGACCTGAGAGACTTTTATCTCCAGCAGGTTAGACTACTGTAACAGTCTGCTCACTTGACTTACTAAACAAGCTGTAAGACAGCTGCAGTACATCCAGAACGCTGCTGCTCAAGTCCTGACTAAAACCAGGAAGTACAACCATATCACTCAGTTCTCTGCACTGACTTCCTGTGGCTCGGGAAAATAGACTATAAGACAGCTCTACTTGTGTATAAGTCTCTAAATGGCTTAGTACAAAAGTACATATCTGACATGTTGGTCAGCCTATATGAATCTCGAACACGGAGAACATCAGACAGAGGTCTTCTGCTCTTTGCTTTTAATTATTATTTTATTGATTTTAAACTATTTTCTAAGGGTAATGTTTTAATTTTGTTTTAATTGCACTTTTAACTGTGTTTTTAATTAGATTTTTTAAAACTTGATTAAATTATTTTATTTGACTTATTCTGTAAAGCACTTTGAATTGTCCCGTGTATGAATGGTGCTATATAAATAAACTTGCCTTGCCTATGAAGTTGATATGAATTATAGAATGAGTAAAACAGCAAGAGCAAACTACTTAATGACCATAGTTACCAAAAAGTCTGACATTGTACCATTGCACAAGGCCCTCAGATTTCAACCCTGGGGCACCTTTACAGTAAGGGGGAAAGAGTTGCTTGCAACAAGACAGTGCAGCAAATGATTGGTGTACTTAACTTAAATATATGAATTTACAATGTAGCATCAACACAATATATATACACCGTTTCTAAAATTATTTTGTCATAATTTATAACATTTCAATCTCACAGTGTGTCCTCAGTGCCTCTTACTAACATTTGCACCACATCCATTTTTTTGTTATTTTGCAAATTAATATCTATTTGCCAATTTTTGGCAATTATTATTTTAATAATTAGGATAAATTATTATAAAAAGGCTCATTTAACATTATTTAAACATGCCAGAAATTAAGTGAGCAACACCAAAGCAAAGCATTCCGTTTTACATCCACTTATCCAAGTCAGGGTCATAAGGAAGGGTCTCGAGCCCAACGTAGAATTCACAGTGTAAAGGAAGAGATATACACCCTGCACCCGGGTCCTGCACCACGGATGCATCACTGTACTTTGCATTGCAAGCTTCACTGTGGATTTGAACCAAAAGCAGATGATGTCATTTTCTACAGTAGGCTCTTACTACGGAGCCACCAAGGATTAAGGTAAGCTATGTAACACTGCTAGGCCAAAAAAGCCACCACAAATACTTAAGGATATTTGATTGGAAACCATGTAGGAAGACATATCTTGTGTTCATGAAAAATATGAATTATACAAAGAAAATAACTAGGTAACTAGGAGACTAACTATAGTAAATGAATAGAATTTAGTTAAGAATTGTATTACTAAAACCTGAAATGATGGTGGTGGATTTATTTTTTTCTCTAAAGTAATTTGATTGTTAATAAAAAATACTAAATGACCAAGATCAGGTATCACTTACTGGATGGTAAAAATTTAGAAAAAAATTGAGAGGCCACGCTGGAAAAGAGGCTTTGCTTTATTTGGGGAGCATAAAGATTACACACTGGTCTGATGAGTCCATATTTGTCCTGATTAAAATCAAAGGACGCAAATGGGTAAGAAAAGAAGCATGGCACCCATCTTACGTAGTATGGCTGTACAAGCCTCTGGAGGGCATTGTTTTTACCTGGGTCACTCCAACTGGTCAGATCTAGGATCATCAACGTTATGTGGCAATACAAAACAGCTGAGTAGCCAAATGTACTGAATGACCAGATTATTCCATCAGTGGATTTTTTTCTTTCCTGATTCCAGGAGAAAAATGCCAAGATTCATTAGGCTCAACTTGTGAGTGGTTCTGGGAGCATGAGGATTCATTGTCACACATAAATTGGCCACCACAGAGTCCTGACCTTGACCCCACTGAAAGTCTTTTATGTACTGGAGAAGACTTTAAGGAGTATAACCACTCTCTCATCGTCAGGTCTCGAGAAAGTGGCTATATAAGATCTCTGCCAAAAGTGTATGTAACTATGGATGGAAATAGACGTTATATGAATGGTACATAGCTAGTCAATAAATAGTTGCCAATACATTGTACCTAAACCTTATTTTAAATATATAATATTAATTTAACCAAATGTTAAACTGAATACATCTGTGAATATCTGTTTAATAGCCTAGTTATTAGAAAGTGGTTACCTTTACTTTCGGTAACTCAACACGCTAACTACTCATCAACTACCGTAGTTGATTTAGCTCTTTCTCATGTACCCATCCTCTTTTCCTTTGTTCTTCCTAAGACACAAGATATGTGAGATAGAAACTGACCTTGAGAGAAGTATTTGGTCAATTATGCTGCCACAAGGGACACTGACTATCTCTCAGCTGTTAAATGTGCAGGAAAATCTCTTAACCAGGTCTTGGGAAGGTCTGCAACATTAAATGTAACACTTGATAAATTTTTTTTACATTTTCTACAGGGTAAGTCAAAAGTCACAGGACACGGACTGGACTTTGTTGAGCATGCATTAACAGTAGCAGTATTCAGACAACCACTATGTGGCTTGTTGTACACAGTACTGGTTTCTCGTAATTTGACTATGAGGTATGTAACAGTGCTATGTGAAATTGGTGTTCTTTCTGGGTGTCAGTTGTTGATGTCTCTGGCTATAATTTTACAGCTGTGTTCCCCAGACATCAGAATTGTCAGAATTGTTAATTGCATCTTCAGTTACCTGTGGCGAACATCAAAGGTAAAAAAAATTCTGTGTTGATAACTTTTGAACCACTCTTGATTTAATATTAAGGCTTTCAAGATGGCAGTCATGTTCTAGACATAGCCTAAATGATGGCCCATCTCACCCATTACTTGCTGGTGTATTCAGATATGTAATTTTCCCCTTTATCAAGTATTAATTATACTTCTCCAACTGTAATTTACTTAAGTAAATGATACAGTCTTCAAGTTAAATTGAATAAATAATAATAAATGTAATAAATAAAAAGCCAACACCTTTGTAATATTTTTTTAAATGCTCCTCAGGCACACAGTGTGAGAATTATGGAGAGTTTACCAAGTTAAAAATCCAATCAGAATCTCAGTCTCCTTTTGTCTGCAGCAGACACTAGTTGATGTAAGTGCAGGACAAGTGCACGTTTCAGTGTTTGAGTAGTTTGAGAGCATTTACTTTCAGAGTAGTGCTACAGCCCACCTACATCTGAATTTATGAATTAGTTTGAACTAGTTTTACTGGGTCACAAAATCTTTGGTGTAGGAAAAGTTCTCCAAACTACAGGTTTTCTTTTTATGAGGCACAGAACAGCAGGTGTCCTCACACACAGGGATGGATTAGGATCACTCACTATATAAATCCCTTTAAGGCCAAAGCCTTGACTGTAATTCAGGGGCCACAGTACATAAACATGTTAACTTGAAAGTGATTTAAATCTTAGAGTTTACAATACACCCAGATACTGCTTTAATTTAAAAGTCTGCTACTACTGTTACCAAAATAAAATCAGAGGTTATCCTTGCACTAAAACATTACTTTTGAATTTGTGGGTAAGATGAACAGACCATCAACTGTCAAGAAAACCAAACTAAGTGTGAGCAAAACAGCACTGGTGATTTATGGCAGTTGGACATGTAAATTGAATTGGTAGATAAAATGAGGTGTTATATATTTTTAGGATTAATATTAAACATAGGATTTTACCTTAAGATTTAAGACAAGCAAAATATTTAATATAGTCAGAGGAACGGGTAAAATAAATGATTAAAACAGTGGTAAATTTGGAATTGCTTACATGTTGGCTAGACAATTTATGTTTCAAGTTGGGAGATGTGCACCTGAGGGTAATACTAAAACCCTTTTCTTTAGCAATGCCTTTTTGCAACACTTTTGAAACAGAAAACCACAGAAAGTAGGTGTTGGGATTATAACAACTGTGGTGGGATTATAGTTTCACTGGATACACCCAGGAAAATATTTTTCCAGACAACCTTGTGAAATCCATACATTATCGCAAACAAATCACATCCTAGATTATGGAACAAGGCATATATGGTAAATGCGACAACACCTCCAAATGGAGCATGTGGATTCAGCCACAGACATTATCGGTGTAACTAACTTCAACCAAAAGCTTCCCATTTATGCAAACCTACAGTACTTCCTGGATTTAAAAAGTAGATTGAGATTACCTCAGTCTCAGGGGCCCCTCTCTTCTGCACATATCCTTTTAAAAATATGTTTGATGACTTTAAAAGTACAACCACTCATTAGGAGTATAAGCCACCTTTCACATGTTCCTTTTACAGTGCACACTGAAAGTGAATCCAATGCCTGTACACAGGGGTGAATAGCATTACTTGTTTAAAGTAGTGGTTTAATGGTCGAATGCGCTCTTGGCTGAAGTACAATTATCCTTATACGATGACGGGAAAAAAAATCGTTTTCATTAAAGGTGGTGTCAGCTGAAATTTACAGCAAACTGACTTAACTGGGCATTTTATATCATACAAATCAACAAAAATACAAAACAAATTACACAAACTACAATCATTACTCTTCCCAAATAACTAGTTAATAATAGAAAAGTAATGCAAGATTAAGGCAACATTCCTTAAATCTAGCAGAGAATACATTTTACTGTAAAAAATTCTCAAAATGGTGTGCTATGGAACAATGGCTTTCAGGATTTATTTATATTTGCCTATTTTTTCATGCAATTGCACAATATTTCCACTTGTATACCTATAGTACTTATATACTGCTTCCATACCAGTCAAACTTCCACTCCAATCTGTTCTTTGCAGTGACATGGTTATGAATTGAATATGTGATCACTCTTTTATCAAATTATCAAAAACAGTCTTGCAAATTTTGTCTTGACAGTGACCCTTCCCCTTAACTTCCATTTCTTAATGACATTCTGCAAAGTAAACCGCAAGCAGTAAAATGCTTTATGCTGATTATTTTCTAAATCGTTAAAACCAGCATACAAAAATTCATGGATACATTGAAATTAGCAGAAATATGTCACATTTAAATTTGCCTCATGCAGATGTTAGTTTAGATTTTAGGGGTACAAAAAAATTCTGAATTTGAAAGGAGACTTTAATCATGCTATATGTAATGGAAAATTGTAATCTGCAATAGTACCAAATTCACAGCACTTACACATTTAAGTGTAAAGCACCATTACCCCCAACGTGACAAGTACAAAATTACACATACAACATAATTTAGGGGCTAATCAGCTATCTTTTGCTCTATGTAATGTCATCTAAGTGGCATGTTGTTGCATTATGGCACAATGGCTATACACTTAATGAGAATTTAGTCTTCATTAATTTTAAAAATTTAGTCACAAATAGGGTGAACACCTTTCTCATTTCAGAATTATTGCAATTTCCACATATTTTATGGGTTATCATTCACATCTGCAGTGCTCAAACTGTATTTACACCCAGTAAATTGTAGTGTCAAACTGCTTGATATTTTAAGTGTCGCTTCGCTTCACACTTAATCTCACTCTGATAAATCACTTTTAAATTCCCGGATGAAACTCAATGTGACTCAATGTGATCTTTTAATTGCTTTACATGCCATGTTAAAATTACTTAATAACATACTGCAATAAAGCGCTCACACAAAAAGAAAAGATTTCATTTGAAAATGCTGATCATTTTAATGTATGTCTATGGGATACCATGCTTTCTACTTAGCCTAATTGCATTCTACAACTAGACCAAATCTTTGCACCAAGTACTTTGTAAACCTCCAAACACACTCATGGTAGATAAGCCAAAACCATGTCTCCTAATAAAAGTTATTAGATCATTCACAGTTCTTAAAAGTGAACCTTTGTTCATGCCACAATTATGATCTCAACACAGAGATACTGTCTTAATATTAATAATGATTATTATGCCCTATATGATATTATTAGTATCACATATTATTATACACTTAAAATCTAGTGTAGTCTAAAAAATAAAGTCTAAATAAATATTATAAAAATGAACAAGCGATGGCTGCTTAACAAAAAACAATCTAGACATTGCTGATAGTACTGGATAAAATCGCCTGGAGTTCCATGAGCTTTTCGAATCGAAATGTATTATATTATAAACATTTGTCCCCTTATTAACTTAATGTCATGGGAATGGGTCTAGAGCCTAAACTGGCACAGGTACATCCCAAACGAAGCACCAGTCCATTGCAGGGTTCCATAAACAAACCACAAAAACTATACATTGTACGACCCAGGCACAGATGAAGTGCTGCTTCCTGTTAAAGACACTTATGACTGAGACAACAATGCAATAAGATGGAGCTTAATTTAGGGGAACAGCAACTGTGTTTTACTGAAAAGCACAAGACATCATGTATGTTTTCTTAAGCAAACTGTTCACTTTGGAATCTATTCAATGCAAGTGTACAATGCATATTTGAAGCATGGTTAAATTGTACAGTTAAGACTCAAGGTAAAAATATGTTGCGAGACCTGTCATACCTCTATATTTGAGCCAGAGTCTTGCTTGTATTATTTAGTAATTATTGCATTATGCACTACATAGTTCTGTAAATTCAGCCAGAAACCAGAATGGTGAAACTTGGGTGTGTTGAGGGTGGATCAGTGATGTCTGATTAAAATAAAGGGTACATGAGGCCAACCAGAAAGCAGCTAACGAATGAGTGCATGTTAAACAACATACCAGTGGATGCAACTGAAACACCAAAGATCATGTTAAAAAAAGAAAACCTAACAGTAATAAAGTCAACACCCATGCAGGCACATCTAATCTCAGCCTACATACACTCCTGTGGTTTGGTTTAAGAGCCGTAGCTGAAATGTAGCCATTAGTTGCTTCACAGCAGGAGAGAAATTGGTTAAAACTGAGACCCATGCTATTATTGTTGACAGGTAGAAATTTGAAACAGCCGAGGAGAGCTGGTAATGGCAGCATGGGAGTGAGACAGGGGCGTCCGAAACTGACACTCCCATTAGGACCCTACTGGAGAGTGAAATATTTGATCACGAGAGGGAAATTGAGCAAAAATGAACTGAAACAAGATATAGTTGACTTACTTTCCTTCTAGCTCCCAGACATAGATGTCACTCAGACTTAATAAGCGTTTGAATTTCCATTTTATCACAGAAAATAGAGTGCGAGAAATAAAATCAGGTGGTTTCACCCTAATGGACAAAGTAATGGAGAGGTGAAACTGACACAACACATTCTATCCATAGTAATGCCATCAAAATGAAAGCACATTCACCGCAAGAGTTTTCAGGGAATCAATTCAAACTAAGTAGTGGCCTTTTTCCTGGGTTTTTTATTTCATAATAGCTTCAACAAATATAGCACTTTGGATTTTGGGTAGCAGAATGTCACTCTAGGTGATAGCAACACAGTGATTTATCCAATAGCATCAAATCTAACTGGGAGAGTATGTGTGTCCCTTTGTCTGTGCTCTAAGTGTCTGCCAGACATTACAGTAATCCTACATTAACAGACTGGCTCACTATTTCCAACTCTTAAGTATGGAAGACTCAGTAGAACTGAAGGTCGAGAAAATATAATCACACACACACACAAACACACACGTAGCTATATAATCTGAATAAGCATCAATATTGCAAAGGGCAGCATAGAGACGTCAAACTGAGCAAATCTTATTATTACATGAGGTGTTATTTCAGACCAGAAAGGGTGTGGCCGCATTTGAATCACATGACAAAAACTATATCAGAAATATGAACTATGAACATATCGAATAAAATTCAGCAGATAAAAAAGTTTATGATTTAAAAAAGATTTACTTGCAATGGTGATTAGTCCAATAAATCAAACTAATTCGATTACGCAATGTAACAATTAAAAAACATTGTTCCCAGTTAAGTGTGCTTTCCTAATTGTTTGTGCCTTAAATGAATAGAAAAAAGTGATTATTCCCTGTAAATATTGCTTTTGTGGTCAGCACAATGATATTTAGAAATTTAGCTATTTTTAAGGATATTCGTGATATTTCAAGAGACTTCAAGAAGCTTCTGGAATTGTGAGAACTATCAATACGTTTTTAGAACTGTCCAGAATGATCTAGAACTTTCTGGGACTGTACAGAATTGTACGTAGCTGTATAAAGTGGGACTGTGGTAGCCTAGCGGTTAAGGTACTGGCCTCTGGACCAGAAGGTCCAGGGTTCAAATCCCACCTCTGGCAAGCTGCCACAAGCAAGGCCCTTAACCCACAATTGCTTGGATTGTAAGACTGTATAAGTTGTACGGATAAGAGTGTCTGCTAAATGGCGTAAATGTAAATGAAGTGATATCCTGCCAAAAGTATTCGCTCACCCTGCCAAATCATTGAATTCATTCACTCCCATGGATACAGGTGTATAAAACGAAGCACCTAGGCATGCAGAGTGCTTCTACAAACATTTGGCCACGAACAGGTTGCTCTCAGGAGCGCAGTGAATTTCAGCGTGGTAACGTGATCGGATGGCACCTCTGCTACAGGTTTAGTCATGAAATTTCCTCAGAACTACATTTTCTCTGGAAATTTTGTGTACTTCTCTACATCTCCTGCTAATGTACACTGCAGTTACCTACCTAATATACAATGTTGTTTTATGTTTTAGTGATGTTCAAACTGACCAGCAGACCTTGAAGCAGATGGGCTATGCCGGCAGAGGAACACACCCAGTGCCATTTCTGTCAGCTATCAATGGGGAACTGAAGCAACAATTACAATGGCCTTACCAAAACAGACTGGGCAAACACTGCCTGGTCTGAAGAGTTTTAAATTCTGCTGCAGCATTACGAGAATTTGGTGTAAAACACGAAAAGGCATGGATCCAGTCTGCCTGTCTGGAAAGTCTTTCTTTATTCAGGAAGATAAATTGCTTCTGTTCCACTTGGCTGTTCAGTACCTGTAACTGAAAATCTCCATAAGAGCAAAACCCGATTTCACAGTCATTTACACCTTTAGAGTTATTTATTTACTGCGTGTCACATCATGGCTATTTTTGTGAGACGAACAAGGCTACTACTGTTATGTAAGTAGTTCTCTCATGCTGTAGTCTTTCTTCCAGTTTAACTCTAACGTCAACAAAGCATTTCCGTCCACAGATCTGCCCCTGACTGGACGTTACAATAAACAATATTACATGGTTCTGTTCAAAAGATAGATTTATTCCCCTGCTATGCTCAATTAAACTTTTTGGTTTAAAAAGTTTGTGACACATTTGCGTTCATAACAATTCTGTGGCATGAAGCCACAAATATAACATTTGAAGGTTAAAGGAAATCCTTATTTAAATGTATTTCTTGTAGAATTTATTGTTTATTAAGCTCTTAAATAGACTCTTAACAATAGGAAGTCATCGAATGGGACCACTGGTCGTGTGGCACTGCCAATAAAATAAGTACGTTCGTTGAATTCAGCTTTAAATACAGTCGATTCCGGTTAATGGGACCACATCGGGACGCGATCGTTTTGGTCCGATGAAACGAACATGCCCTATGTTAAAAGACGGGACGTGCTATGTAACATATTAAATGTTTATTAAACCTTTATTGTACGATTTACACGTATAG